>CAWUFW010010128.1:0-65000 GCA_963921515.1 Calotriton arnoldi
TTTTCTCGGCCCCTTGACGAATCACCCTGAGACTTTCAGGGTAGGAGCGGACCGGAGCGGGCCATAAAGTTTGAAAATTTCGCGAAGATTCGTCCAGCCGACGCAAGATTTATTTCAAATAGAATGTCGCGGATTTCCTATGGAAAATAGGCCCCAACTATAACTATCTACTGGCGACCGCCATAGATAATATATATATTCACTGAAAAAACCATAGGTTTCAGACACGTTATAGTTAGAAATAAGCATTTAAAAAACCTTTGAAATTCACTGAAAAAAACCATAGGTTTTAGTGACAGTTATAGTTAGTTGGACATTTCACTGCATCAAAACCATAGAAATTCCCCCGTTATAGTTAGTTCAGCTAACTATAACTCGCACCCCGCAATGCACTGCTGATGATGTCACATATTACATCACTCATGACATGGTCAGTGACATCACTGATGACATCACTGAGGACATCATCCAGTGACTGTGTTTCTGTAAAGTTTAAATACGTTTAATATATATAGGGAAAGGCGTATTGAAGAATGAGTGGGTGTATAAGTGTCTGAATGGATGATTTAGTACGTGAGTGACTGACTCTACAAGTGAGTGATTAAACGTATCTTACTGAATGCATGGGTTAGTGACTAAACTGTGTGAATGTCTGTATCCATCTGTTTATTGGTGTGTAAGTGGATGCATTGATTTGCGACTAGCTACATGAGTGTCTATATGGGTTATTGATTGGTTCTCTGAGTATCTGTATGGCTGCCTGAGTGTTTGTGTGGGTGGGGTGTGTGTGACTCTGTACATAGATGTGTGAGTGGGTGATTCACTGGGTGCATGATTTCAAGAGTGCATCTGTGATGGACTGCTTGGGTGGGTGAGTGTGTGTATGGGTGTGTTAGTGAGTGAATGTATATCTCAGTGGTACATGTGCGAGTAACTACATATGTAAAAGGCAGTATATATGTGTGTTAGAGTATTTAAATGGCTATAAGTGAGTGTGTGTGATAGTGAGAGTGAGAGTGGCTGTATGGATGCGTGTGTGCTTGTATCAGTTATTGTATAAGAGCGTAAGAATGTGCTAGTATTTGTATGAGTAAGTGAGCTGGTGTGTGTATACTGTATAGGTGAGTAAATGGGTGTGTGATTAATTTTTTGCATGACTGACTAGGTGTGTGAGTACCTCTATGGATGAGTGGCGGTGTGTGAGTGTTTATATAGGTGAATGAGTGCATATGATAGTCCTGTACTGAGTGACTGTAAGTATGAGTGACTGTACGGGTGAGTGAGTGGATGTGTGTGTAGACCTAAGAATCAGTGAGTGGGTATGTAGTTTTGGTGTTGGAGTGTCTATGGTTTTGAGAATGGCAGTCTGTAATTTAGAGTGGGTGTATCAAAAGTTATATTATGGTGTAAAATGGCAGGCTGATCTCTCTTTCTCTGCCCAAATTCAGCAGGTTACTTCTGCTTGTTTTAGCAGTTTGAGAAATTTGCGTAAGTTTATACACCTGCTGCCTGAGAGCTGCCGTCGGACCGTAGTCCACGCCACAGTAACTGCCCGCCTGGACTACGCGAATGGCCTCTATATTGGCTTACCGGCTTACCTTGTCAGGAAACTCCAAATGGTCCAAAATGCGGCTGCGAGATTAATCAAACGTGTTCCTTTTCGGCAACACATCTCTCCGCATATTCGAGAATTACATTGGCTTCCGGTAGCCAACAGAATTAAATTCAAGACCTTGACCCTTGCCTTTCGGGCCTTCCATGGTACGTGTCCTTCGTATCTAAAACAGAGACTGGGTGTTTACACGCAGACACGTGCTCTGAGATCTAACACCCAGAAATTACTTTGCACTCCGCGTGTGAAGAAATCCCGACTGGGTGGCAGATCTTTCATGTTGGGGGCGTCCAAATTATGGAATTCTCTTCCAAATTCCTTGCGTCAGATCTCGTCTGAGTCACTATTCAAGAAGGCAGTTAAAACATGGCTTTTTAACCTGGCTTAATCTTTTGCTGTCCTGATCGCTGCTTGCCGCGCGCGTGCTACTTGTCACATTAGCGCCGGGACACCTCCTTGGAGGTAGCTGTTCGCGCTCAACAAATGTCGGTATTATTATTATTATTATTATTATATTAGGGTGTGAGAAGATGCATGAAATTATCACATGGATGATGTCATCAGTGATGTCATTTGAGATGTCATGAGTGATGTTATCAGTGATGTCACTGACCATGTCATGAGTGATGTAATATGTGACGTCATCAGCAGTGCATTGCGGGGCGCGAGTTATAGTTAGCTGAACTAACTATAACGGGGGAATTTCTATGGTTTTGTACGAGTGAAATGTCCAACTAACTATAACTGTCACTAAAACCTATGGTTTTTTCAGTGAATTTCAAAGGTTTTTTAAATGCTAATTTCTAACTATAATGTGTCTGAAACCTATGGTTTTTTTGTCAGATTTATGTACTTCTCAGGATCCGGATGATGCAATAATGGGTCCACCCCTTGATATCCCCAGACTCCAACTGAAAAGTTACGGAGTCTAAGGGCGTTCAAGTGAGGGAAAGGAAAGGTTGGGAACAGCAGGGATAAGAACCTATAAGAGAAAACAACAGGTATCACACATAGGTACTTAATCACGACTACTCTCATAAGGTCTCACTAAAGGGGTATAGGTACCTTTTCCTACACCGGATACACCAAGCCAAGATTCACAGAAATAAACAACCAGCTCCTCTTTCTGGATGAACCTATAACAACAACGAGATACGTTATGGATACACACATACATATCCCATGCTTTGCCCACACAATGACTATTGTGCCTAGCACACCCTATAGTGAATTCCTTAATGCTCACCTGTTCTCTCTTGGACTAGTCCCTAAAACAAGTTGAGCTCAGTCCCCATTAATTCATAATCTGAGGTCTTAAAGTAAGGTTAATGAAGGCACCCTCTTCGACCTCTCTTTCTTATGAAAGAAGTGAGTATCTCAGCTGCTCCTAGTACCAGCGGACGTGATTCCTTCACTGCCGTCCGCCCAGTCTCTTTTAAAGAACTCCAAATAATATTCACGGACTTCCGCGGTTAACTTCACCGCCGCCCGGGTGGATACTATAACCTAAGGTGAGTACTTAGCGGGCATTCCACGGTGTATATACCGCCGCCCTGACATGTAGTAATAGGAATATAATGAAACTCGGCGAGCGCTGTTCAGATCACCGCCGCCCACCCACGATCAAGGTTAGTTCCTCTGGAGGTGATCGCGGTTCCTTTCACCGTCTTTGCCTCCCTCCGGATTCGGCAAACTCACTCACCGTCTGTAGAATAGAAGGCCTGTCACCTGGAAATGATCTCACCAAACGGGACGTGCTCAGCCGAGCACCTACAAACAATCGCGGAAATAACTCCAGCCACGGGAAAACAAGACTTCTGATTACCAAACAGTATTACGCACGCTTGACGAGCGCGCGTCGCATCTTTTTGTCGACGCTAGCTCCTCCTCCTTTGGCCTTCTGGGATAAGTAGTTTAAAGAGCTAGGCAGGCGCTTGTGCATCGCGAAACCTGACATTTTTCAGTGAATTTCAAAGGTTTTTTAAATGCTAATTTCTAACTATAACGTGCCTGAAACCTATGATTTTTTAAGTGAATTTCAAAGGTTTTTTAAATGCTAGTTTCTAACTATACCTACAGAGGTAGGACATGTGAAGAAAGAAGAAAAAACGCACAGAAAGAAGCAAAAGATGTGCAGAAAGAACCAACAGAGGAGCAGAAAGAGGCCTTGTTGCAAAATCATCCTGTGCCCACAACTTTTACAGACGGGTACTGGTGGTAACTGACTGACTAAGCAGAGCCAGTGCGATGCTAAAAGACACTTAGAATACAGTGAAACCACCTACATACACTAGGGAACACTATGCGTTGGGGTACCCCTGTGATTAGCATGACCTCCTCTGCAAGTCCCTAGTACATAATAGGGCAGGGGGATTAAAACTACCTCTTAAAACGCGCTACAGAGCGCGTTTGCACAGCGGTGAAGGGAGGGAGGGCCTGAGGTGACATGTGTGCAAACGCGCCCCGTGGCGCGTTTTAAGTTGCGGGATTAAGTCCCTTGAATCCTGAGGGTCCCTGGGGCCCAACTAGCCCCCTAGGTACCTACAGTTAGGACCACAGAGCTGAGTTGCAGAGAGGCGTTCCGAGGCCACGCACCTTTTTCACCTCTCTGCAACGCAACTCTGTTGTGCTTACTGAAGTTACCTGGTGGGCTAGTTGGCCCCCAGGGTCCCTCAGGATTCAAAGGGAATTAATTCCCTAACTTAAAACGCACCACAGGGCGTGTTTGCGCACATGTCACCTGAGGCCCCGCCCCCTCCCTTCACCACTGTGCAAACGCGCCACGTGGAGCGTTTTAAGTTGTTGGATTAGGTCACCTTGAATCCTGAGGGTCCCTGGGGCCCAACTAGCCCACCAGGTACTTCCAGTAAGCACCACAGGCCTGCGTTGCAACGCCTTTAACAAAATGTGCAGTTGTGTTTAGGTAGTGAAGAGGGTCGTGATGGGGGTAGTGTTTTAGGGTTTAGGGTAGTGCAGTGGTGTTTGTGTAGTGTAGGGGGTCATGCTGGGGGTAGATTTAGGGTTTAGGGTAGTGCAGTGGTGTTTGGGTAGTGTAGGGAGTCGTGCTGGGGGGAGTGTTTTAGGGTAGTGCAGTGGTGCTTGTGTAGTGTAGGGGGTACTGTTTTAGGGTAGTGCAATGGTGTTTGGGTAGTGTAGGGGGTCGTGCTGGGGGTAGTGATTTAGGGTAGTGCAGTGGTGTTTGGGTAGTGTAGGGGGTACTGTTTTAGGGTAGTGCAATGGTGTTTGGGTAGTGTAGGGGGTACTGCTGGGGGTAGTGTTTTAGGGTTTAGGGTAGTGCAGTGGTGTTTGGGTAGTGTAGGGGTTCGTGCTGGGGGTAGATTTTAGGGTTTAGGGTAGTGCAGTGGTGTTTGTGTAGGGGGTAGTGTTTTAGGGTTTAGGGTAGTGCAGTGGTGTTTGTGTAGTGTAGGGAGTTGTGCGGGGTAGTGTTTTAGGGTTTAGGGTAGTGCAGTGGTCTTTGGGTAGTGTAGGGAGTCGTGCTGGGGTAGTGCTTTAGGGTTTAGGGTAGTGCAGGGGTCTTTGGGTAGTGTAGGGGGTTGTGCGGGGGGTAGTGTTTTAGGGATTAGGGTAGTGCATTTGTGTTTGGGTAGTGTAGGGGTCGTGCGGGGGTAGTGTTTTAGGGTTTAGGGCAGTGCAGTGGTGTTCGGGTAGTGTAGGGGGTCGTGCTGGGGGAGTGTTTGAGGGTTTAGGGCAGTGCAGTTGTGTTCGGGTAGTGTAGGGGGTCGTGCTGGGGGGAGTATTTTAGGGTTTAGGGCAGTGCAGTGGTGTTCGGGCAGTGTAGGGGGTCGTGCTGGGGGTGGAGTTTTAGGGTTTAGGGCAGAGCAGTGGTGTTCGGGCAGTGTAGGGGGTCGTGCTGGGCGTGGTGTTTCAGGGTTTAGGGCAGTGCAGTGGTGTTCAGGCAGTGTAGGGGGTCGTGCAGGGGGTGGTGTTTCAGGGTTTAGGGCAGTGCAGTGGTGTTCGGGCAGTGTAGGTGGTGGTGCTGGGGGTGGTGTTTTAGGGCAGAGCAGTGGTGTTCGGGCAGTGTAGGGGGTCGTGCTGGGGGTCGTGTTTCAGGGTTTAGGGCAGTGCAGTGGTGTTCGGGCAGTGTAGGGGGTCATGCAGGGGGTGGTGTTTCAGGGTTTAGTGCAGTGGTGTTCGGGGAGTGTAGGGGGTGGTGCTGGGGCTGGTGTTTCAGGGTTTAGGGCAGTGCAGTGGTGATCGGGCAGTGTAGGGGGTGGTGTTTCAAGGTTTAGGGCAGTGCAGTGGTGTTCAGGCAGTGTAGGGGGTCGTGCTGGGGCTAGTGTTTCAGGGTTTAGGGCAGAGCAATGGTGTTCAGGCAGTGTAGGGGGTTGTGCTGGAGGTGGTGTTTCAGGGTTTAGGGCAGTGCAGTGGTGTTCGGGCAGTGTAGGGGGTCTTGCAGGGGGTGGTGTTTCAGGGTTTAGTGCAGTGGTGTTTGGGCAGTGTAGGGGGTCGTGCAGGGGGTGGTGTTTCAGGGTTTAGGGCAGTGCAGTGGTGTTCGGTCAGTGTAGGTGGTCTTGCTGGGGGTGGTGTTTCAGGGTTTAGTGCAGTGGTGTTCGGGCAGTGTAGGGGGTCGTGCTGGGGGTGGTGTTTCAGGGTTTGGGGCAGTGCAGTGGTGTTCCGGCAGTGTAGGGGGTCGTGCAGGGGGTGGTGTTTTAGGGTTTAGGGCAGTGCAGTGGTGTTTGGGCAGTGTAGGGGGTCGTGCAGGGGGTGGTGTTTCAGGGTTTAGGGCAGTGCAGTGGTGTTCGGCCAGTGTAGGTGGTCTTGCTGGAGTGGTGTTTCAGGGTTTAGTGCAGTGGTGTTCGGGCATTGTAGGGGGTCTTGCTGGGCGTGGTGTTTCAGGGTTTAGGGCAGTGCAGTGGTGTTCGGGCAGTGTAGGGGGTCTTGCTGGAGGTAGTGTTTCAGGGTTTAGGGCAGTGCAGTGGTGTTCGAGCAGTGTAGGGGGTCGTGCTGGGGATGGTGTTTCAGGGTTTAGGGCAGTGCAGTAGTGTTCGGGCAGTGTAGGCGGTCGTGCTGGGGCTGGTGTTTCAGGGTTTAGGGCAGTGCAGTGGTGTTCGGGCAGTGTAGGGGGTCTTGCTGGGGGTGATGTTTCAGGGTTTAGGGCAGTGCAGTGGTGTTCGGGCAGTGTAGGGGGTCTTGCTGGGGGTAGTGTTTCAGGGTTTAGGGCAGTGCAGTGGTGTTCGTGCAGTGTAGGGGGTCGTGCTGGGGATGGTGTTTCAGGGTTTAGGGCAGTGCAGTAGTGTTCGGGCAGTGTAGGGGGTCGTGCAGGGGGTGGGGTTTCAGGGTTTAGGGCAGTGCAGTGGTGTTCAGGCCGTGTAGGGGGTCGTGCTGAGGCTGGTGTTTCATGGTTTAGGGCAGTGCAGTGGTGTTCGGGCAGTGTAGGGGGTCGTGCTGGGGCTGGTGTTTCAGGGTTTAGGGCAGTGCAGTGGTGTTCGGGCAGTTTAGGCGGTCGTGCTGGGGCTGGTGTTTCAGGGTTTAGGGCAGTGCAGTGGTGTTCGGGCAGTGTAGGGGGTCATGCAGGGGGTGGTGTTTCAGGGTTTAGGGCAGTGCAGTGGTGTTCGGGCAGTGTAGGGGGTCGTGCAGGGGGTGGTGTTTCAGGGTTTAGGGCAGTGCAGTGGTGTTCGGGCAGTGTAGGGGGTCGTGCTGGGGCTGGTGTTTCAGGGTTTAGGTCAGTGCAGTGGTGTTCGGGCAGTGTAGGGGGGTGGTGTTTCAGGGTTTAGGGCAGTGGTGTTCGGGCAGTGTAGGGGGTCTTGCTGGGGGTGATGTTTCAGGGTTTAGGGCAGTGCAGTGGTGTTCGGGCAGTGTAGGGGGTCTTGCTGGGGGTAGTGTTTCAGGGTTTAGGGCAGTGCAGTGGTGTTCGGGCAGTGTAGGGGGTCGTGCTGGGGGTGGTGTTTCAGGGTTTAGGGCAGTGTAGTGGTGTTCGGGCAGTGTAGGGGGTCGTGAAGGGGGTGGTGTTTCAGGGTTTAGGGCAGTGCAGTGGTGTTTGGGCAGTGTCGGGGGTCGTGCTAGGGCTGGTGTTTCAGGGTTTAGGGTAGTGCAGTGGTGTTCGGGCAGTGTAGGGGGTCGTGCAGGGGCTGTTGTTTCAGGGTTTAGGGCAGTGCAGTGGTGTTCAGGCAGTGTAGGGGGTCGTGCTGGGGGTAGTGTTTTAGGATTTAGGTTAGTGCAGTGGTGTTTGGGTAGTGTAGGGGGTCGTGCTGGGGGTAGTGTTTTAGGATTTAGGTTAGTGCAGTGGTGTTTGGGTAGTGTAGGGGGTCGTGCTGGGGGTAGTGTTTTAGGGTAGTGCAGTGGTGTTTGTGTAGTGTAGGGGGTCGTGCTGGGGTAGTGTTTTAGGGTTTAGGGTAGTGCAGTGGTGTTTGTGTAGTGTAGGCGGTCGTGCTGGGGCTGGTGTTTCAGGGTTTAGGGCAGTGCAGTGGTGTTCGGGCAGTGTAGGGGGTCGTGCTGGGGCTGGTGTTTCAGGGTTTAGGGTAGTGCAGTGGTGTTCGGGCAGTGTAGGGTGTCGTGCTGGGGCTGGTGTTTCAAGGTTTAGGGCAGTGCAGTGGTGTTCGGGCAGTGTAGGGGGTCGTGCTGGGGCTGGTGTTTCAGGGTTTAGGGCGGTGCAGTGGTGTTCGGGCAGTGTAGGGGGTCGTGCTGGGGGTAGTGTTTCAGGGTTTAGGGCAGTGCAGTGGTGTTCGGGCAGTGTAGGGGGTCGTGCTGGGGGTGGTGTTTTAGGGTTTAGGGCAGTGCAGTGGTGTTCGGGCAGTGTAGGGGGTCGTGAAGGGGTGGTGTTTCAGGGTTTAGGGCAGTGCAGTGGTGTTCGGGCAGTGTAGGGGGTCGTGCTAGGGGTGGTGTTTCAGAGTTTAGGGCAGTGCAGTGGTGTTCGGGCAGTGTAGGGGTCGTGCAGGGGCTGGTGTTTCAGGGTTTAGGGCAGTGCAGTGGTGTTCGGGCAGTGTAGGGGGGTGGTGTTTCAGGGTTTAGGGCAGTGGTGTTCGGGCAGTGTAGGGGTCTTGCTGGGGGTGATGTTTCAGGGTTTAGGGCAGGTCAGTGGTGTTCGGGCAGTGTAGGGGGTCTTGCTGGGGGTAGTGTTTCTGGGTTTAGTGCAGTGGTGTTCGGGCAGTGTAGGGGGTCGTGAAGGGGGTGGTGTTTCAGGGTTTAGGGCAGTGCAGTGGTGTTCGGGCAGTGTAGGGGGTCATGCAGGGGCTGGAGTTTCAGGGTTTAGGGCAGTGCAGTGGTGTTCAGGCAGTGTAGGGGGTCGTGCTGGGGGTAGTGTTTTAGGATTTAGGTTAGTGCAGTGGTGTTTGGGTAGTGTAGGGGGTCGTGCTGGGGGTAGTGTTTTAGGGTTTATGGTAGTGCAGTGGTGTTTGTGTAGTGTAGGGGGTCGTGCTGGGGGTAGTGTTTTAGGGTTTAGGGTAGTGCTTGTGTAGTATAGGGGGTGGTGCTGGGGGTAGTGTTTTAGGGTTTAGGGTAGTGAAGTGGTGTTTGGGTAGTGTAGGGGGTCATGTTTTAGGGTAGTGCAGTGGTGTTTGGGTAGTGTAGGGGGTAGTGCTGGGGGTAGTGTTTTAGGGTTTAGGGTAGTGCAGTGCTGTTTGTGTAATGTAGGGGGTCATGCTGGGGTAGTGTTTTAGGGTTTAGGATAGTGCAGTGGTGCTTGTGTAGTGTAGGGGGTCGTGCTGGGGGTAGTGTTTTAGGGTTTAGGGTAGTGCAGTGGTGTTTTTGTAGTGTAGGGGGTCATGTTTTAAGATGCAACGCTCCAATACCTGACCAGTCTGCACTACATAAAACAGCAAAAAAACTAAAAATAAAAAGTGTTTTGCACACTTTTGTCATTGGGCTATATGTGGGCTACATCTGGGTAAAATGTGTGCTACATTTGGGCTCTTTTTTCACTGGTGGCCATCTTGGAAGACTTCTTTGTTATGAAGTTTCCTAATTTCCTCATTTTCTGCAGTCTCCTCAGTAGGAAATGCTTTCAGTTTTTACTTTGATTCCATCAAGAAGGCATTCAGATGGGTCTCACATTTGCCATAAATTCAGAATGTTAGCACTCTAGTTGCTCATTAGATTACTGTAGTAAAGCTACTGCTCACCAGGGAGTTAACTGGAAGTCTGCTGCTGGTATTGAAAGTGATTGTTTCAGTCTGCATGTCAGAATTTTCTAATGAAATAGAAGAGGATTTGAGATCTCACCTAAAACATGCCCTAATTTTTCTTTCTGCAGCACTAACCATAATTTCTATTTCAAAAAGAACCCCCTCATTTTGTTCCTTTTTAAATTAAATGTTTCAAGTGTTACCGGTTTATTCCAATTAAGATGGCTTCAGGTGTGCCATACTTTTGTCATAAGTAAGGCTGTTAGCACTCTAGTTGTTCTTTAGAACACTCTGGGAAGCTGCAGTAGAACACAAAGGAATCAACTGACAGTCTCTGCCCTTGTTGGATGTACATGTTTTACTGAGAATGTCAGACTTCATTCTCACATGACTGAGAAAGATAATGTGAATTTACAGAAAATATGCTCTCATTTTAGCTTCTGGAGCACCTTCCAAAACTCTATGGGACAAGCATGTGAAAATAGTTTTCTCTCAAACATGATTCATGATATCCCAGCAGAAGGTTTTTCACAGGGTAAAATCACCTTAGAACACACCACAATTCCTGAAATTAGTATGGTACCATCAACAAATGAATTCTAATGTAACTAAAGTCTGTTATCACCCTTTATAGTTCTCCTTTTGGTAACCCTCAAAATCTTTGATTCACTACAATGCATTTCAATGGGGTACTATCATGTATATTGGTCTCAAGATGGCTGCCAGCAATTCCAGGATGAAGTGCTGACAGCCAATCAGACCTCACAATGACATGTGTGGTTAGGCTCCGCCCAGATATATATGTGATTTTACTTTTGATTTTCTCAGGAACTACTGAACGGATTTACACCATTTAAGCAAAGGCACGACACTGAACCAAGGGCTACCTCTTTGCCAAATTTGGTGTAATTCCGTTCAGCAGTTCGGGCTGTAGCTGCGACTAAAGGTTCCTATGGAAAATGAATGGGGAAAACACGTTTGGGACCCCCTTTCTCGGCCCCGCTTGACGATCACCCCGAGACTTTCAGGATAGGAGCGGACCGGAGCGCCCCAACAAGTTGGAAACTTTCGCGAAGATTCGTCAACCGGCGCCAACGTTATTTCAAATAGAATGTTGCGGATTTCCTATGGAAAATAGATCCTAACTATAACTATCTACTGGCGACCGCCAGTAGATATATATATATATATATATATATTATCTACTGGCGTCGCCAGTAGATAGTTATAGTTAGGACCTATTTTCCATAGGAAATCCGCGACATTCTATTTGAAATAACTCTTGCGTCGGTTGACGAATCTTCGCGAAATTTTCAAACTTTATGGCCCGCTCCGGTCCGCTCCTACCCTGAAAGTCTCAGGGTGATTCGTCAAGCGGGGCTGAGAAAAAGGGGGTCCCAAAACGTGTTTTCCCATTCATTTTCCCATAGGAAACTTTAGACACGGCTACAGCCCGAACTGCTGAACGGAATTACACCAAATTTGGCAAAGAGGTAGTTCTTGGTTCAGAAAGACCCCTTTTGTTAAATGGTGTAAATCCGTTCAGTAGTTGCGGAGAAATTAAAAAAATAAGAGTCAAAAATCAATTTCCCATAGGAAACTTTATGCAAGGCTACAGCCCGAACTGCTGAACGGAATTACACCAAATTTGGCAAAGAGGTAGTTCTTGGTTCAAAAAGAACCCTTTTGTTAAGTGGTGTAAATCCGTTCAGTAGTTGCTGAGAAAATCAAAAGTAAAAACACATATATATCTGGGCGGAGCCTAACCACACATGTCATCGTGAGATCTGATTGGCTGTCGGCACTTCATCCTGGAATTGCTGGCAGCCATCTTGGGACCAATATAAATGATAGTACCCCATTGAAATGCATTGTAGTGAATCGAAGATTTTGAGGGTTACCAAAAGGAGAACTATAAAGGGTGATAACAGACTTTAGTTACATTAGAATTCATTTGTTGATGGTACCATACTAATTTCAGGAATTGTGGTGTGTTCTAAGGTGATTTTACCCTGTGAAAAACCTTCTGCTGGGAAATCATGAATCATGTTTGAGAGAAAACTATTTTCACATGCTTGTCCCATACAGTTTTGGAAGGTGCCCCAGAAGCTAAAATGAGAGCATATTTTCTGTAAATTCACATTATCTTTCTCAGTCATGTGAGAATGAAGTCTGACATTCTCAGTAAAACATGTACATCCAACAAGGGCAGAGACTGTCAGTTGATTCCTTTGTGTTCTACTGCAGCTTCCCTGAGTGTTCTAAAGAACAACTAGAGTGCTAACAGCCTTACTTATGACAAAAGTATGGCACACCTGAAGCCATCTTGATTGGAATAAACTGGTAACACTTAAAACATTTAATTTAAAAAGGAACAAAATGATGGGGTTCATCTTGTCATCGAAATTATGGTTAGTGCTCTGGAAAGAAAAATTAGGACATGTTTCAAGTGAGATCTCAAATATCTTCCTGTTATATTTCAACAGGAGCAGCCTCTCAGTTGATGCCTTTGTGTTCTACTGCAGCTTCCCAGAGTGTTCTAAAGAACAACTAGAGTGCTAACAGCCTTACTTATGACAAAAGTATGGCACACCTGAAGCCATCTTGATTGGAATAAACTGGTAACACTTAAAACATTTAATTTAAAAAGGAACAAAATGAGGGGGTTCATTTTGCCATAGAAATTATGGTTAGTGCTGCAAAAAGAAAATTTAGTGCATGTTTTAAGTGAGATCTCAAATCCTCTTCTATTTCATTAGAAAATTCTGACATGCAGACTGAAACAATCACTCTCAATACTAGCAGTAGACTTCCAGTTAACTCCTTGGTGAGCAGTAGCTTTACTACAGTGATCTAATGAACAACTAGACTAATAACATTCTGAATTTATGGCAAATGTGTGACACATCTGAATGCCTTCTTGATGGAATCAAAGTAAAAAACTGAAAGCATTTCCTACTGAGGAGACTGCAGTAAATGAGGAAATTAGGAAACTTCATAACAAAGAAGTCTTCCAAGATGGCCACCAGTGAAAAAAGAGCCCAAATGTAGCACAAATATTACCCAGATGTAGCCCACATATAGCCCAATGACAAAAGTGTGCAAAACACTTTTTATTTTTAGTTTTTTTGCAGTTTTATGTAGTGCAGACTGGTCAGGTATTGGAGCGTTGCATCTTAAAACATGACCCCCCTACACTACAAAAACACCACTGCACTACCCTAAACCCTAAAACACTACCCCAACACCACTGCACTACCCTAAACCCTAAAAAACACTACCCCCAGCACGACCCCCTACACTACCCAAACACCACTGCACTACCCTAAACCCTAAAACACTACCCCAGCACGACCCCCTACACTACACAAGCACCACTGCACTACCCTAAACCCTAAAACACTGCCCCCAGCACGACCCCCTACACTACACAAACACCACTGCACTACCTTAAACCCTAAAACACTACCCCCAGCACGACCCCCTACACTGCCCGAACACCACTGCACTGCCCTAAACCCTGAAACACATACCCTAGCACGACCTCCTACACTGCCCGAACACCACTGCACTGCCCTAAACCCTGAAACACCACCCCCTTCACGACCCCCTACACTGCCTGAACACCACTGCACTGCCCTAAACCCTGAAACACCACCCCAGCATGACCCCTACACTGCCCGAACACCACTGCACTGCCCTAAACCCTGAAACACTACCCCCAGCAAGACCTCCTACACTGCCCGAACACCACTGCACTGCCCTAAACCCTGAAACATCACCCCCAGCAAGACCCCCTACACTGCCCGAACACCACTGCCCTAAACCCTGAAACACCACCCCCAGCACGACCCCCTACACTGCCCGAACACCACTGCACTGCCCTAAACCCTAAAACACCACCCCCAGCACGACCCCCTACACTGCCCGAACACCACTGCACTGCCCTAAACCCTGAAACACCACCCCTGCACGACCCCCTACACTGCCCGAACACTACTGCACTGCCCTAAACCCTGAAACACCATCCCCAGCACGACCCCCTACACTGCATGAACACCACTGCACTGCCCTAAACCCTGAAACACTACCCCCAGCAAGACCCCCTACACTGCCCGAACACCACTGCACTGCCCTAAACCCTGAAACACCACCCCCAGCAAGACCCCTACACTGCCCGAACACCACTGCCCTAAACCCTGAAACACCACCCCCAGCAAGACCCCTACACTGCCCGAACACCACTGCACTGCCCTAAACCCTGAAACACCAGCCCCAGCACGACCCCTACACTGCCCGAACACCACTTCACTGCCCTAAACCCTGAAACACCACCCCTGCACGACCCCTACACTGCCCGAACACCACTGCACTGCCCTAAACCATGAAACACCACCCCCAGCACGACCCCCTACACTGCCCAAACACCACTGCACTGCCCTAAACCCTGAAACACCACCCCTGCACGATCCCCTACACTGCCCGAACACTACTGCACTGCCCTAAACCCTGAAACACCACCCCCAGCACGACCCCCTACACTGCACGAACACCACTGCACTGCCCTAAACCCCGAAACACTACCCCCAGCAAGACCCCTACACTGCCCGAACACCACTGCCCTAAACCCTGAAACACCACCCCAATGCAAGACCCCCTACACTGCCCGTACACCACTGCACTGCCCTAAACCCTGAAACACCACCCCCAGCATGACCCCCTACACTGCCCGAACACCACTGCACTGCCCTAAACCCTGAAACACCACCCCCAGCACGACCCCCTACACTGCCCGAACACCACTGCACTGCCCTAAACCATGAAACACCAGCCCCAGCACGACCCCTACACTGCCCGAACACCACTGCACTGCCCTAAACCCTGAAACACCACCCCCAGCACGACCCCCTACACTGCCTGAACACCACTGAACTGCCCTAAACCCTGAAACACCAGCCCCAGCACGACCCCGTACACTGCCCGAACACCACTGCACTGCCCTAAACCCTGAAACACCAGCCCCAGCACGACCGCCTACACTGCCCGAAAACCACTGCACTGCCCTAAACCCTGAAACACCAGCCCCAGCAAGACCCCCTACACTGCCCGAACACCACTGCACTGACCTAAACCCTGAAACACCACCCCCAGCAAGACCCCCTACACTGCCCGAACACCACTGCACTAAAGACTGAAACACCACCCCCAGCAAGACCACCTACACTGGCCGAACACCACTGCACTGCCCTAAACCCTGAAACACCACCCCTGCACGACCCCCTACACTGCCCAAACACCACTGCACTGCCCTAAACCCTGAAACACCACCCCTGCACGACCCCCTACACTGCCCGAACACCACTGCACTGCCCTAAACCCTGAAACACCACCCCTGCACGACCTACTACACTGCTGGAACACCACTGCACTGCCCTAAACCCTGAAACACCACCCCCAGCACGACCCCCTACACTGCCCGAACACCACTGCCCTAAACCCTGAAACATCAACCCCAGCAAGACCCCCTACACTGCCTGAACACTACTGCCCTAAACCCTGAAACACCACCTCCAGCAAAAACCCCTACACTGCCTGAACACCATTGCTCTGCCCTAAATCCTGAAACACTAGCCCCAGCATGACCCCTACACTGCCCAAACACCACTGCACAGCCCTAAACCCTGAAACACCACCCCCAGCACGACCCCTACACTGCCCGAACACCACTGCACTGCCCTAAACCCTGAAACACCAGCCCCAGCAAGACCCCCTACACTGCCCGAACACCACTGCACTGCCCTAAACCCTGAAACACCAGCCCCAGCATGACCCCCTACACTGCCCGAACACTGCACTGCCCTAAACCCTGAAACACCAGCCCCAGCACGACCACCTACACTGCCCGAACACCACTGCACTGCCCTAAACCCTGAAACACCAGCCACAGCACAACCCCCTACACTGCCTGAACACCACTGCACTGCCCTAAACCCTGAAACACCAGCCCCAGCACGACCCCCTACACTGCCCGAACACCACTGTACTGCCCTAAACCCTGAAACACCAGCCCTAGCACGACCCCCTACACTGCCCGAACACCACTGCACTGCCCTAAACCCTGAAACACCACCCCCTGCACGACCCCCTACACTGCCCGAACACCACTGCACTGCCCTAAACCCTGAAACACCACCCCCTGCAGCACCCCCTACACTGCCCGAACACCACTGCACTGCGCTAAACCCTGAAACACCACTGTAGGAGAGTAGGATCTGCTTAACAGGGGTACCCCCACTTTTTGCTGATACTTCACTGGTTTTCGACATTAGTCTGGCTGGGGCCCTGCTATTCAGAACCCCAGCCTAGCTGTTTCCTCTTTAAAAGGGTCTCCATGTGCCTTAGGCACATCACTGATTGGGATCTGGAGTGCCCTTGTAAGTCCCTAGTATATGGTATACTATGTACCAAGGGCATAGGTACCTCAGAGGCCTGCCAGGGGCTGCAGCATGTATTATGCCACCCCTGGTAGGCCATCCAAACTGACACCACAGGTCTGCTACTGCAGCCTGGGTAAGGTGGTGCATGCACCCCTTGCTGTGGTATAGGTTACCTATATCACTAAATGCATACACACATATAAACCTATAAGTCACTCCTAAGGCAGGCCTTATCAATCCTAAAGGCAGAGTGCATGGTTCCTATGTGAGAGGGTGCCCCTGCATGAGCAGGGCCCATCTGCAGCGTTCGGAGACCATCTCTGATGCTGTTTGTAGTGCAGCCTGACCATATACTCTTAAACGCATTATATCCTCGCGGTAAAATGCTAACTATGGAATGGCTGCACCTAAACATGTCGTGTTTGGTGTCAAACATCTTGGAATACTACCCCCCACCAATCCTGGCGGCGGGGGTAGCATTCCACCCTTCTAGAGGGAAAGGCATGTTAACTCTGACGAGTCCGGTAACTTCTTTCCAGAGCCCTGGCATCACAAAATGGATGCTGCTGCCACAGACACGAGTCTGGCCTCCTGCTGCTGGACGAAACTCCGGCAGGGGAGGCCTGGACAATAGGTTTCCTGTCCCAGGGAGGTGTGACCACCTCCCCAGACAGGACAATGTGTATTGGGGCTGGGCGGGAGCACTTTCGGGTGCTTTGAAGTCCTGCACTGGGGGCACATTTGGTGTCCCTGTGCATACCCCAGTTCAAACCGGATCAGGGGCTTGCAGCCCCTGCTTTGGTGCGAACTGGACAAAGGGAAAGGGTGTAGCCACCCCTTTGCCCTGACCCACCCATAGGTGGGGCCACAGAGTAGTCCATCCCCTATTTTTAGAATAAAGGTAGGAACCCAGTCCCTAGGACTTTAGATTATACCTGGACGAAACTCTGAAACAGAATCCTGGACCTTCGACGCTCTACTCACGATTAGAGGACTGAAGAATCTCCCTTGGGGTCAAGGAGTGACTCCCCTGCTTGGCAGGCACCAAAGAAGCATCTGTCCGGTTCGCATCACTGAAGCTCCCGTCGGACGCCGAATGTCATCGCATCACCAGAGGTGGATTCTCAGACTTCCCCGAGGCTACCCTGAGTCCCCAGCAAAGCTGAGGCCCGTGGCTATCGTGGGTGACTTGAGACCGTGACCCCTGGACACCGAGTACATTTGCAAGTGCACCATCTTCTGGGTCTCCCAAGAAGTCGTGCTTTGGGCTCCGAGTAGCCCTAGCCTCCAGCACCACCTGCACCGAAGATCACTGGCCCCCACTCCACGAGTGTCCTGTAAGCCAGCTCCACGTGCGGCGTCACGAGGCTCCTTCGCGGTCGCTAGCCCGTTGGCTAGTAGCCCTTAACGAAGGCCAATCTTTTGTTTACTTGGCAGTCTGGTTGCTCCAGGCCTGCCCTCACTTACCCTCGCTGGGTGAGTCCCCCAAACCTTGCTGGTCTGCATCATCGACGATCTACATCTTACTCGAGACTTGCCGTTGCCAAGGCTTGTTGGGTCCAATCTGGTCGCCGACACCTCTGCACTCGACAGACCTCGAGCAGCAGCCCGAATCCTGCTCCTGGTCGCCGACAACGCCTCCCTGACCTCGTGGCTGAAGAGTCAAGACGACCGTCATCGAACCTGAAGCACTCGACATCGGTGGGCATCTGTCCATCGCCTCCCTGGTCACTGGCTAGTGACCCAGACTCTGTCCCCTCTGCTTTCAGGTTCTTCAGAACTCCGATCCACTCTTGGATCCACCCGGACACTTTTCTCCTGGTCGCCAGCAGCACTTTGCAGCAGATCGCCATAAGAACCGACGACGAAACCCGACCCCGAAAGGCACCTATGCACCCGGCTTCCCTGGGTGAGGTAACACGAGTACTCCGGTGCTCCCATGGGTAGAGACTCTTCAAAGTCCTAGATCTCAAAGGGTTTTGTCCTAGTCCTCTTTTAAGTGTCCCTTTCCTCTATTTTCCCGATCCCGACTTTCTCCATAGAAGTTAACGGCGTATCGCGGTTGTGTATTTACACTGCACGCGTCTCCCGTGGGTCCCCTGTGTCACTACCTTGGGTGGTTCCTTGTGGTCCAAGCACTTCTAGAGGCTCTAGGCCTAGTGTCTAGTTCAGTCGTGGTTCGCATACCACTTTATTGGTATATGGTTTGGTACGCCCCTAGGGCCCAAACGTGTATTTGTGCTATTACTGTGATTTAAGATCTTATAACCTATGTACTTCGAACTCTAGCCTCATAAAGAGACTAGAGGGGTGTGTTTAGTAATAAATACATATATTTTGAATATATACCTGGTGTGGTGCTCTTTCATTTGGTCACTCAAGAGATTATAGACTGGTAAAACAAGCTGCTTTACATTCCTTCAAGACTTAGCCTGAAGGCTGCTCTCCATAGCCACCACTAGGATAGCTTTCAATAAGGTTGTCTTTAACCTACCTACCATAAGAGTCGATTTGGACTGGTGCACGGTGCCCACTATAATTAGTGGACAGCATATGCCAGGCCAACTTCTCACATTGGTGTGCAGCGTGTGGGATTCCAGCTTGCTATTGTTTTACCAGATAATCTCAATTGAATTGATCAACTGAAAACCACTAAAGGTACCTAAGGTACATATAATTTAAGCTTAGAATATCAGTAAGTTCTACTGAACTTAGAGTTGTGTGTTAAGGGATAGCACAACCCTTTCTACAACTCAAGAGAGTTTAGTAGGCCACACTAGAGTAGGTAGTGCATACACCACACCACACTAGTAATGTCTTTAAAAGCAGGATCCAGAGATGCCCTGCAGGAAGCCATGGAGCTTCCCCTCCAAGTATGACACACTCCCATTCTTGGAACTGAGAGCTTTGTGTAACGTGAGGAAATTAAGGACAGGCCAAAGTCCCACCACCCAACACCTCCAGGAGTTGTTGGTGGCTTATGATCTTAGTAAGTCTTCAGAGACTGAAGGGGTAGGAGCAGAGGGTGGGCCAGCAGATGAGGAAGGGGCCAGGGGTACTACTACCCCCAGCCCCCCCTCTGAAACTGACCAGGAGGGTGACAATGACCCTGACCTTGAAAACCCAATCCCTTCTGGGGAAGATGAAGATGAGGATCTGGAGAACCACACCTTTGTCCCCCCAGGAAGGATTATGAGTGTGCTCAGAAAGTCTAGGTCTCCTTCTCAGGAGTCTAACCACTCTGGCACCTCCATAGGGAGCTCTGTTTCTTCTCACAGGAGGGAATCCTCTCATGAGAGAAGAAAGAGACTGGTCCAGTATGAGGAAACTCAACTGGAGATCAGGAAGAAGCAACTGGCTTTAGATAGAGAATCCCTAGATCTCCTCAAAGAGAGAAGAAAGTTGGGACTAGAGTCCCATGGTGGCAGCCATGTCCCTAGAGATAGGGAAAGGTCCTATGACCATAGGAACCTGAGCAAGATTGTCCCTCCCTACCAGAGTGGGGATGATATCCACAAATGGATAACTGCTTTAGAGAGGGCCTGTAAAGTACAGAAGGTCCCTCAGGAGCAGTGGGCAGCAATCTTGTGGCTCTCCTTTGCTGACAAAGGTAGAGACAAGCTCCTCACTGTTAGAGAGGAGGATGCTGACAATTACAAGGTCTTGAAGAGTGCTCTTATTGATGGGTTTGGCCTAACCACTGAACAGTACAGGTTGAAGTTCAGAGACACCCAAAAAGCACAGACTCAAGACTGGGTAGACTATGTGGATTGTTCTGCCAAGGCTCTGGAAGGCTGGTTGATGGGCAGTAAGGTGTGTGACTTCTCAGGATTGTATAATCTGATAATGAGGGAGCAGATTCTTAATAACTGTCAAAACCAGCTGTTGCATCAGTACCTGGTTGACTCTGATCTGACCTCTCCCCAAGAATTGGGAAAGAAGGCAGACAAATGGGTCAGAACCAGGGTGAAGCAGAAGGTACAGAACCAAGGTGGGGAAACCAAGAAGCAAGATGCTAAGAACTCTGACAAGGGTGGGGAGAAGGGTAAAGATCAAAAGTCTTCATCAGGCCCCCAAAAATCTTCTTCTGGTGGGGATTCCCAGTCTACCAAGGGTAAAGGCCAAAGAAAACCATGGTGCAAGGTCTGTAAGCAAAAGACCCACTGGACCAGTGATTGCACCAAGTCCAAAGACTCCAGTCCAGCACCCACCAATGCCCCTAAGGCACCTGTTCCCCCTAGTACAGTTGGTGGAAGTGCTCCAGCAAAGGGTTTAGTAGGGTTCACCCTGGGAACTGAGTTGGGCTCTGACCTAGTTAGAGAACTGACTCAGGCTGTGTTAGTCTGTGATGGAGGCATGGATGTGCCCTCCTCTATGAGTCCCAGTAATCTGGGCAAGTACAGACAACAGCCTTTAATCAATGGACGAGAGGCTTTGGCATTTAGGGACACAGGGGCAAGTGTCACAATGGTGACACAAGACCTTGTGCTACCTGGGCAAGTTATGCTTGGTGAGATGTACCAAGTGACCAATGCTAGCAATGTCAGAACAGACCATACTCTGGCAGTTGTTAACTTCTCCTGGGGAGGGGTAACTGGCCTTAAGAAGGTTGTGGTAAGTGCAAACCTACCAGTCGAATGCTTGCTTGGCAATGACTTAGAGACTTCTGCTTGGGCAGAAGTGGAGCTCAGGACCCATGCAGAAATGCTGGGGATCCCTGCAGATGTGTTTGCTGTGACCAGGTCACAAGCTAAACTGTCTAAAACTGAACAGGCCTTGGATTCTGGAAGAATGGACCAAGTGCCTTCCAAGAGGAGGAGTAGTAGGGTTAAGGCAGTGCCTTCCCCTTGGCTCAGGAGGAAGATCAGTCCCCTGAGGAGGATGATCTCAGCCCTGAAGAAGGAACTGTCCCAGAGGAACTTGAACCTGACCAGGTTGAGTTCTTGGGGACAGGGGGACCTTCTAGGGCAGATCTGAGCCAGGAGCAGCAGAGCTGCCCCTCCCTTGAACCCCTCAGACAGCAAGCTGCTGCTGAGGCTGCTGGGAAAGCTAGTGGTCCCCATACAGTGTATTGGGATGATGGACTCCTGTACTCAGAGAGTAGAGACCCCAAGCCTGGTGCTACCAGGAGGTTGGTAATACCTTTGAAGTTCAGGGGCTTCCTATTGACCCTAGCCCATGATATTCCCTTAGCAGGACACCTGGGCCAGAACAAGACTTGGGACAGAATTGTCCCTCACTTTCACTGGCCCCACATGTCTGAAGACAGTAAGGAGTTTTGTCGCTCCTGTGTAACCTGCCAAGCCAGTGGCAAAGCAGGTGGCACTACAAAGGCCCCCCTGATACCACTACCTGTGGTGGGGGTGCCCTTTGAGAGGGTAGGGATTGACATTGTTGGTCCCATGGATCCCCAAACAGCATCTGGGCACAGATTTATACTGGTGGTAGTGGATCATGCCACCAGGTACCCAGAGGCTATACCCCTTAGGACCACTACAGCACCTGTGGTGGCAAGGGCCCTCCTGGGAATTTTCTCAAGAGTGGGCTTTCCTAAGGAGGTGGTATCAGACAGGGGTGCAAACTTCATGTCTGGGTACTTAAAGGCAATGTGGAAGGAGTGTGGAGTTACTTATAAGTTCACCACACCCTATCACCCACAATGCAATGGTTTAGTTGAGAGATTCAACAAAACCTTGAAGGGCATGATTAAAGGGCTCCCAGAAAAGCTTAGCCGTAGATGGGACATACTCTTGCCCTGCCTTTTATTCGCATATAGGGAGGTGCCTCAGAAGGGGGTTGGTTACAGCCCTTTTGAACTTCTGTTTGGCCACCCTGTGAGGGGTCCACTGTGCTTGGTGAAGGAAGGATGGGAGTTACCTCTCAAGCCCCCAAAGCAAGATATAGTGGACTATGTACTTGGTCTCCGCTCCAGGATGGCTGAGTACATGAAAAAGGCAACCAAAAACCTTGAGGCTAGCCAGGAACTTCAGAAGGCCTGGCATGACCAAAAGGCTGTTCTGACTGTTTACCAGCCAGGACAGAAGGTGTGGGTGTTGGAGCCAGTGGCCCCAGCAGCTCTCCAAGACAAATGGAGTGGACCCCACACTATTGTTGAGCAGAAGGGTGAGGTCACTTACTTAGTGGACCTGGGAACACCCAGGAGTCCCCAAAGGGTTCTCCATGTCAACAGACTTAAGCCATATGTGGACAGGGCAGACATGGGCTTGCTCATGGCTACTGATGAAGGGCAGGAGGAAGAGAGTGACCCACTCCCTGACCTGCTCTCACAGAACCCTGACGATGGGTCAGTTGATGGTGTAGCCTTGGCAGGCAGCCTCACTACCCAGCAACAAACTGATTGCAGGCAAGTCCTCAATCAGTTTAGGCATATGTTTTCACTGACACCCAGTCAGACCACCTGGTGCACTCATGAAGTGGACACTGGGGACAGTCTGCCTATTAAAAACAAGATTTATAGGCAACCTGACCATGTCAGGGACTGTATCAGGACTGAAGTCCAGAAGATGTTGGAATTGGGAGTGATTGAGCCCTCAGATAGCCCTTGGGCTAGTCCAGTAGTCCTAGTACCCAAACCTCACACCAGTGGTGGGAAAAGAGAGATGAGGTTTTGTGTAGACTACAGGGGCCTCAATGCAGTCACTAGGACTGATGCCCATCCAATACCCAGGGCAGATGAGCTCATAGATACTTTGGCCTCTGCCAAGTATCTCAGCACATTTGACCTAACAGCTGGCTACTGGCAGATCAGACTAGATGATACTGCAAAGCCCAAAACAGCATTTTCAACCCCTAGTGGGCATTATCAATTTGTGGTAATGCCCTTTGGTCTGAAAAATGCGCCTGCCACTTTCCAGAGGTTGGTGAACACAGTTCTCACAGGACTGGAGGCCTATAGTGCAGCTTATCTAGATGATATTGCTGTCTTTAGCTCCACCTGGGAGGATCACCTGGTCCACCTCAGGAATGTTTTACAGGCCCTGCAAAAGGCAGGCCTGACTATCAAGGCCACCAAGTGCCAGATAGGGCAGAGTCAGGTTGTGTACCTGGGCCACCTTGTGGGTGGAGGCCAGGTTCAACCTTTGCAGAGCAAGATCCAGACCATCATGGACTGGACTGCTCCCACTACCCAGACTCAGGTGAGAGCCTTCTTAGGCCTGACTGGGTACTATAGGAGATTTGTCAAGGGGTATGGATCAATAGTGACACCCTTGAATGACTTAACTTCTAAGAAAATGCCCAAAAAGGTTCAGTGGACAGCTAGCTGTCAAAAGGCATTTGATGACCTCAAGCAGGCCATGTGCACTGCTCCAATTCTGCAGAGTCCTGATTACTCCAAGAAGTTCATTGTTCAAACAGATGCATCTGAATTGGGGGTAGGGGCTGTACTGTCACAATTGAATGAAGAAGGTCAGGATCAGCCAGTAGCTTTTATTAGCAGAAGGCTGACCCCTAGAGAGAAACGTTGGTCAGCCATAGAGAGGGAGGCCTTTGCTGTGGTCTGGGCTCTGAAGAAGTTGAGGCCATACTTGTTTGGTACACACTTCCTGGTTCAGACAGACCATAAGCCCCTCTTATGGCTAAAACAAATGAAGGGTGAAAACCCCAAACTGCTTAGGTGGTCCATTTCCCTACAGGGGATGGACTTTACAGTGGAACATAGGCCTGGGAGTAACCATGCGAATGCAGATGGACTCTCTAGGTATTTCCACTTAGAACATGAAGACTTAACTGGGCAAGGTTAGTTTAATGTCCCTACGTTTGGGGGGGTTGTGTAGGAGAGTAGGATCTGCTTCACAGGGGTACCCCCACTTTTTGCTGATACTTCACTGGTTTTCGACATTAGTCTGGCTGGGGCCCTGCTATTCAGAACCCCAGCCTAGCTGTTTCCTCTTTAAAAGGGTCTCCATGTGCCTTAGGCACATCACTGATTGGGATCTGGAGTGCCCTTGTAAGTCCCTAGTATATGGTATACTATGTACCAAGGGCATAGGTACCTCAGAGGCCTGCCAGGGGCTGCAGCATGTATTATGCCACCCCTGGTAGGCCATCCAAACTGACACCACAGGTCTGCTACTGCAGCCTGGGTAAGGTGGTGCATGCACCCCTTGCTGTGGTATAGGTTACCTATATCACTAAATGCATACACACATATAAACCTATAAGTCACTCCTAAGGCAGGCCTTATCAATCCTAAAGGCAGAGTGCATGGTTCCTATGTGAGAGGGTGCCCCTGCATGAGCAGGGCCCCTCTGCAGCGTTCGGAGACCATCTCTGATGCTGTTTGTAGTGCAGCCTGACCATATACTCTTAAGCGCATTATATCCTCGCGGTAAAATGCTAACTATGGAATGGCTGCACCTAAACATGTCGTGTTTGGTGTCAAACATCTTGGAATACTACCCCCCGCCAATCCTGGCGGCGGGGGTAGCATTCCACCCTTCTAGAGGGAAAGGCATGTTAACTCTGACGAGTCCGGTAACTTCTTTCCAGAGCCCTGGCATCACAAAATGGATGCTGCTGCCACAGACACGAGTCTGGCCTCCTGCTGCTGGATGAAACTCCGGCAGGGGAGGCCTGGACAATAGGTTTCCTGTCCCAGGGAGGTGTGACCACCTCCCCAGACAGGACAATGTGTATTGGGGCTGGGCGGGAGCACTTTCGGGTGCTTTGAAGTCCTGCACTGGGGGCACATTTGGTGTCCCTGTGCATACCCCAGTTCAAACCGGATCAGGGGCTTGCAGCCCCTGCTTTGGCGCGAACTGGACAAAGGGAAAGGGGTGTAGCCACCCCTTTGCCCTGACCCACCCATAGGTGGGGCCACAGAGTAGTCCATCCCCTATTTTTAGAATAAAGGTAGGAACCCAGTCCCTAGGACTTTAGATTATACCTGGACGAAACTCTGAAACAGAATCCTGGACCTTCGATGCTCTACTCACGATTAGAGGACTGAAGAATCTCCCTTGGGGTCAAGGAGTGACTCCCCTGCTTGGCAGGCACCAAAGAAGCATCTGTCCGGTTCGCATCACTGAAGCTCCCGTCGGACGCCGAATGTCATCGCATCACCAGAGGTGGATTCTCAGACTTCCCCGAGGCTACCCTGAGTCCCCAGCAAAGCTGAGGCCCATGGCTATCGTGGGTGACTTGAGACCGTGACCCCTGGACACCGAGCACATTTGCAAGTGCACCATCTTCTGGGTCTCCCAAGAAGTCGTGCTTTGGGCTCCGAGTAGCCCTAGCCTCCAGCACCACCTGCACCGAAGATCACTGGCCCCCACTCCACGAGTGTCCTGTAAGCCAGCTCCACGTGCGGCGTCACGAGGCTCCTTCGCGGTCGCTAGCCCGTTGGCTAGTAGCCCTTAACAAAGGCCAATCTTTTCTTTACTTGGCAGTCTGGTTGCTCCAGGCCTGCCCTCACTTACCCTCGCTGGGTGAGTCCCCCAGACCTTGCTGGTCTGCATCATCGACGATCTACATCTTACTCGAGACTTGCCGTTGCCAAGGCTTGTTGGGTCCAATCTGGTTGCCGACACCTCTGCACTCGACAAACATCGAGCAACAGCCCGAATCCTGCTCCTGGTCGCCGACAACGCCTCCCGGACCTCGTGGCTGAAGAGTCAAGACGACCGTCATCGAACCTGAAGCACTCGACATCGGTGGGCATCTGTCCATCGCCTCCCTGGTCACTGGCTAGTGACCCAGACTCTGTCCCCTCTGCTTTCAGGTTCTTCAGAACTCCGATCCACTCTTGGATCCACCCGGACACTTTTCTCCTGGTCGCCAGCAGCACTTTGCAGCAGATCGCCATAAGAACCGACGACGAAACCCGACCCCGAAAGGCACCTATGCACCCGGCTTCCCTGGGTGAGGTAACACGAGTACTCCGGTGCTCCCGTGGGTAGAGACTCTTCAAAGTCCTAGATCTCAAAGGGTTTTGTCCTAGTCCTCTTTTAAGTGTCCCTTTCCTCTATTTTCCCGATCCCGACTTTCTCCATAGAAGTTAACGGCGTATCGCGGTTGTGTATTTACACTGCACGCGTCTCCCGTGGGTCCCCTGTGTCACTACCTTGGGTGGTTCCTTGTGGTCCAAGCACTTCTAGAGGCTCTAGGCCTAGTGTCTAGTTCAGTCGTGGTTCGCATACCACTTTATTGGTATATGGTTTGGTACGCCCCTAGGGCCCAAACGTGTATTTGTGCTATTACTGTGATTTAAGATCTTATAACCTATGTACTTCGAACTCTAGCCTCATAAAGAGACTAGAGGGGTGTGTTTAGTAATAAATACATATATTTTGAATATATACCTGGTGTGGTGCTCTTTCATTTGGTCACTCAAGAGATTATAGACTGGTAAAACAAGCTGCTTTACATTCCTTCAAGACTTAGCCTGAAGGCTGCTCTCCATAGCTACCACTAGGATAGCTTTCAATAAGGTTGTCTTTAACCTACCTACCATAAGAGTCGATTTGGACTGGTGCACGGTGCCCACTATAATTAGTGGACAGCATATGCCAGGCCAACTTCTCACAACCACCCCCTGCACCGCCCCCTACACTGCCCGAACACCACTGCACTGCCCTAAACCCTGAAACACCACCCCCAGCACGACCCCCTTTACTGCTCGAACACCACTGCACTGCCCCAAACCCTGAAACACCACCCCCAGCACGACCCCTACACTGCCCGAACACCACTGCCCTAAACCCTGAAACACCACCCCTGCACGACCCCCTACACTGCCCGAACACCACTGCACTGAACCCTAAAACACCACCCCCAGCATTACCCCCTAAACTGCCCAAACACCACTGTACTGCCCTAAACCCTAGAACACTACCCCCAGCACGACCCCTACACTACCCGAACACCACTGCACTACCCTAAACCCTAAAATACTACCCCCAGCACAACCCCCTACACTACCCGAACACGACTGCACTGCCCTAAACCCTCAAACACTCCCCCAGCACGACCCCCTACACTACCCGAACACCACTGCACTGCCCTAAACCCTAAAACACTCCCCCAGCACGACCCCCTACACTACCCGAACACCACTGCACTGCCCTAAACCCTAAAACACTCCCCCAGCACGACCCCTACACTACCCAAACACCACTGCACTGCCCTAAACCCTAAAACACTACCCCCGCATGACCCCTACACTACCCAAACACCAATGCACTACCCTAATCCCTAAAACACTACCCCCGCATGACCCCCTACACTACCCTAAACCCTAAAACACTACCCCGCATGACTCCCTACACTACCCAAAGACCACTGCACTACCCTAAAACACGACCTCCTACACTACACAAACACCACTGCACTACCCTAAACCCTAAAACACTACCCCTACACTACACAAACACCGCTGCACTACCCTAAACCCTAAAACACTACCCCCAGCAGTACCCCTAAACTACCCAAACACCACTGCACTAACCTAAACCCTAAAACACTACCCCCAGCAGTACCCCCTACAGTACCCAAACACCACTGCACTCCCTAAATCACTACCCCCAGCACGACCCCTACACTACCCAAACACCACTGCACTACCCTAAACCCTAAAACACTACCCCCAGCACGACCCCCTACACTACCCAAACACCACTGCACTACCCTAAACCCTAAAACACTCCCCCAGCACGACTCCTACACTACCCAAACACAACTGCACTACCCTAAACCCTAAATCTACCCCCAGCATGACCCCCTACACTACACAAACACCACTGCACTACCTTAAACCCTAAAACACTACCCCCAGCACGACCCTCTTCACTACCTAAACACAACTGCACAATTTGTTACAGGCGTTGCAACGCAGGCCTGTGGTGCTTACTGGAAGTACCTAGTGGGCTAGTTGGGCCCCAGGGACCCTCAGGATTCAAGGTGACCTAATCCCCCAACTTAAAACGCACCACGGGGCGCGTTTGCACAGTGGTGAAGGGAGGGGCGGGGCCTCAGGTGACATGTGCGCAAACACGCCCTGTGGTGCGTTTTAAGTTGGGGAATTAATTCCTTTGAATCCTGAGGGACCCTGGGGCCAACTAGCCCACCAGGTACCTTCAGTAAGCACAACAGAGTTGCGTTGCAGAGAGGTGAAAAAGGTGCGTGGCCTCGGAACGCTCTCTGCAACTCAGCTCTGTGGTCCTAACTGTAGGTACCTGGGGGCTAGTTGGGCCCCAGGGACCCTCAGAATTCAAGGGGACTTAATCTCGCAACTTAAAACGCGCCACGGGGTGCGTTTGCACACATGTCACCTCAGGCCACCCCTCCCTTCACCACTGTGCAAACGCGCCCTGTAGCGCGTTTTAAGAGGTAGTTTTAATCCCCTGCCCTATTATGTACTAGGGAGTTGCAGAGGAGGTCATTCTAATCACAGGGGTACCCCAACGCATACTGTTCCCTAGTGTATGTAGGTGTTTTCACTGTATTCTAAGTGTCTTTTAGCATAGCACTGGCTCTGGTTAGTCAGAGTCAGTTACCACCAGTACCCGTCTGAAAAAGTTGTGGGCACAGGATGATTTTGCAACAAGGCCTCTTTCTGCTCCTCTGTTGGTTCTTTCTGCACATCTTTTGCTTCTTTCTGTGAGTTTTTTCTTCTTTCTTCACATGTCCTATCTCTGTAGGCATAGTTAGAAATTAGCATTTAAAAAACCTTTGAAATTTCACTGAAAAAACCATAGGTTTTAGGGACAGTTATAGTTAGTTGGACATTTCACTCGTACAAAACCATAGAAATTCCCCGTTATAGTTAGTTCAGCTAACTATAACTCGCGCCCCGCAATGCACTGCTGATGACGTCACATATTACATCACTCATGACATGGTCAGTGACATCACTGATGACATCACTGATGACATCATCCATGTGATAATTTCATGCATCTTCTCACACCCTAATATAACTTTTGATACACCCACTCTAAATTACAGACTGCCATTCTCAAAACCATAGACACTCCAACACCAAAAACTACATACCCACTCACTGATTCTTAGGTCTACACACACATCCACTCACTCACCCGTACAGTCACTCATACTTAGTCACTCAGTACAGGACTATCATATGCACTCATACACCTATATAAACACTCACACACCGCCACTCATCCATAGAGGTACTCACACACCTAGTCAGGCATGCAAAAACTTAATCACACACCCATTTACTCACCTATACAGTTATACACACACCAGCTCACTTACTCATACAAATACTAGCACATTCTTACACTCTTATACAATCACTGATACAAGTACACACTCATCCATACAGCCACTCTCACAATCACACACTCTCACTTATAGCCATTTATATACTCCAACACACATATATACTGCCTTTCACATATGTAGTTACTCACATGTACCACTGAGATATACATTCAATAACTAACACACCCATACACACACTCACCCACCCATACAGTCCATCACAGATGCACTCTTGAAACCATGCACCCAGTGAATCACCAACTCACACATCTATGCACAGAGTCACACACACCCCACCCACACAAACACTCAGGCACCCATACTGATACTCAGACAATCAATCAATAACCCATGTAGACACTCATGTAGCTATTCAGAAAGCCATGCAGCCGCTTACAAACCAACAGACAGACGGATACAGACATTCACACAGTTTAGTCACTAACCCATGCATTCAGTAAGATACATTTAATCACTCACTTGTAGAGTCAGTCACTCACGTACTAAATCATCCATTCAGACACTTATACACCCACTCATTCTTCAATACGCCTTTCCCTATATATATTAAACATATTTAAACTTTACAGAAACACACAGTCACTGGATGATGTCATCAGTGATGTCATTTGAGATGTCATCAGTGATGTCATCAGTGATGTCACTGACCATGTCATGAGTGATGTAATATGTGACGTCATCAGCAGTGCATTGCGGGGCGCGAGTTATAGTTAGCTGAACTAACTATAACGGGGAATTTCACGGGTTTTGTACGAGTGCAATGTCCAACTAACTAACTGTCCCTAAAACCTATGGTTTTTTCTGTGAATTTCAAAGGTTTTTTAAATGCTAATTTCTAACTATAACGTGTCTGAAACCTATGGTTTTTTCAGTGAATATATATATATATATATATATATATATATATATATATATATATATCACGATCGCCGTCGTCACTCCAAATCCTCTCCGAAACACACGGACACGGACCACTTGTATGTTAAAGTTTACTGCTTTATACTGCTTTATTATGTATTCACTCAAAAACCATAGGTTTCAGACACGTTATAGTTAGAAATTAGCATTTAAAAACCTTTGAAATTCACTGAAAAACCATAGGTTTTAGGGACAGTTATAGTTAGTTGGACATTTCACTCGTACAAAACCCGAGAAATTCCCCGTTATAGTTAGTTCAGCTCACTATAACTCGCGCCCGCAATGCACTGCTGATGACGTCACATATTACATCACTCATGACATGGTCAGTGACATCACTGATGACATCTCAAATGACATCACTGATGACATCATCCAGTGACTGTGTGTTTCTGTAAAGTTTAAATATGTTTAATATATATAGGGAAAGGCGTATTGAAGAATGAGTGGGTGTATAAGTGTCTGTATGGATGATTTAGTAGGTGCGTGACTAACTCTATAAGTGAGTGATTAAACGTATCTTACTGAATGCATGGGTTAGTGACTAAACTGGGTGAATGTCTGTATCCGTCTGTCTGTTGCTGTGTAAGTGGCTGCATGGGTTTGTGAATAGCTACATGAGTGTCTATATGAGTTATTGATTGGTTGTCTGAGTATCTGTATGGGTGCCTGAGTGTTTGTGTGGGTGGGGTGTGTGCGACTCTGTGCATAGATGTGTGAGTGGGTGATTCACTGGGTGGATGGTTTCAAGAGTGCATCTGTGATGGACTGTATGGGTGGGTGATTGTGTGTAAGAGTGTGTTAGTGAGTGAATGTATGTCCCAGTGGTACATGTGTGAGTAACTACATATGTGAAAGGCAGTATATATACTATAACTATCTACTGGCGGTCGCCAGTAGATAGTTATAGTTAGGACCTATTATCCATAGGAAATCCGTAACATTCTATTCCCAATAACTTTGACGCCGTTTGACGAATCATCGCGAAATTTTCAAAACTAGTGGGCGCTCCGGTCCGCCTCCTGTCTTGAAAGGTTCGGGGTGATTCATCAAGCGGGGGCTGAGAAAAAGGGGGTCCCAAAAAGTGTTTTCTCCATGTTAATTCCTTAGGAAATTTTAGCCATAGCTACAGCTCGAACTGCTGAACGGAATTACACCAAATTTGGCAAAAAGGTAGCGCTTGGTTCAGAAAGCGACCTTTTTTTTTAAATGGTGTAAATCCGTTCAGTAGTTGCGGAGAAATTAAAAAATAAGAGTGAAAAATCAATTTCCCATAGGAAACTTTATGCAAGGTTACTAGTTAAATCTACTGAACGGAATTACACCAAACTTGGCAAAAAGGTAGTGCTTGGTTCAGAAAGCACACTTTTTAAAAATGGTGTAAATCCGTTCAGTAGTTGCTGAGAAAATCCAAAATAAAAGTTTCGATATCTATGGCCGCGTTCAGTAAGATACGTTTAATCACTCACTTATAGAGTTAGTCACGCACCTACTAAATCATCCATACAGACACTTATACACCCACTCATTCTTCAATACACCTTTCCCTATGTATATTAAAAATATTTAAACTTTACAGAAACACAGTCACTGGATGATGTCAGTGATGTCATTGAGATGTCATCAGTGATTTAGAGTGGGTGTATCAAAGGTTATATTAGGGTGTGAGGAGGTGCATCAGATTATCACGTGGATGATGTCATGAGTGATGTCATCAGTGATGTCACTGACCATGTCATGAGTGATGTAATATGTGACATCAGCAATGCATTGCGGGTGCGCGAGTTATAGTTAGCTGAACTAACTATAACGGGGGAATTTCACGGGTTTTGTACGAGTGCAATGTCCAACTAACTATAACTGTCCCTAAAACCTATGGTTTTTTCAGTGAATTTGTATGGTTTTTTAAATGCTAATTTCTAACTATAACATGCCTGAAACCTATGGTTTTTTCAGTGAATATATATATATATATATATATATATATATATATATATTTATTTAATACACTATTTATGTATATAAAGTCAGTGTAGAATTAGTTGAGGCGATATTTATGGCAGTATATATTTGTATTTAAGATTACTCACGCAGTTTATATCTTTGGGACTTTGCAAATCTATGAACTGGTACTGCAAAATCGTGCAATGACACAGGCAAATCTGCCCTTTTGATTGGCCATATAAGCATCACACCTTTTTTTAAACAAACCACACCCAAAACCTGTTATTTCTTATTAAACAGTTTAGAGAGCTACACTGCTTCCCATAGATCTGCTGCTTTTCACCTCTTTACAACTCCAGTTTTAGAAATAATGGATACTTCTAAACTTTCTAGAGAAGAAGAGGATTCTTTCCTGATCCAGGAGAATGAAGAACAGCAGAACCCTCCATCTAAGAGACATAGGGTGGAAATTTTTTACAATCCCTCAGGAGAAAAGAACATGGCAACAAGGACAGTGAAATGTACAATATGTGGCAAATAATTTTCTTGTGGCACCAGCACAAATTACAGCCACAGTACCAGCTCAATGTGTAAGCATCTTAAGACCATCCACAAAAGATCTTATTTAAGGATGGTACATGAAAGACAACTAGTGCTGGTGCTTCTACATCTACAGCCACTCTGTCTGCACCCTACACCTCAGACACCATCACTGTTCCTGCTCTGTATCCTAATCTAGGACACATGACAACCCATGAACGAGATGCCACATGCCAGTCAGGTTGAATACAACATCAGTGGCAGAATATTTTGATTCAATTAATAATCATTCATGTTAATTTTTTTTCTTCCTTTTGGCATCCAAGTTTTTCCATGTGTTTTTGAGTTAGAAAACCTGTCGGTTTTTGTTATGGTTGTTTTTCAACTTATTGTGTACCTGCTTTTTGGTGCATTTATAATTATTTTTTTAAAGTGAAACTGTTTTACAAAAAAAAAGGTTCTTAATAGAACCACACCATCTAATCATGAAAAGAGCTGTGTTTGAGTTTGTATTTCTTTAATGCATATATGCTGTGTAACTGTGTGCCTGGCTGTGTCAGCATATGATTTAGTGTAGGCCTGGGCGTGTCATTGTGTGTCTGGGTGTGTCAGTGTCTGCAATTCTGTGTGTCTGGATGTGTCAGTGTTTGCATCAGTGTGTGCCTGGGTATGTAAGTTTTCTGCATCAGCGTGTGCCAGTGTATGCATCAGTGTGTGCTTGGGTATACCAATGTATACATAATTGTGTTCCCGAGTGTGCTAGTGTATGCATGAGTGTGTGCCTGGGTATGTCAGTGTATGCATGAGTGTTTGGCTGGGTATGTCAGAGTGTGCATCAGTGTATGCCTGGGTATGTCAATGTGTACATAAGTGTGTGCCTGGGTGTGTCAATGTGTGCATGAGTGTGTTTCTGGCAGCCGCGGTCCATGCAGGTAACAGCGGTGGGGCCCGGTAAAGGGGGATTTCGAGGGATGATGCCAAGGTAAAAAATTAAATAAATAATTAATTTCCCCTCGGCCTCGTCCCTTGAAATCCCCCCTAACACAGCCCCACCGCTGCTACCTGCACGGACAGTGGCTGGTTTTTGGGTGTGTTAGTATATGCATGAGTGTGTGCCTGGCTGTGTCAGTGTATGCATGAGTGTGTGCCAGTGTATGCACGAGTGTGTGCCTGGGTACACCAGTGTATGCATGAGTGTGTGCCTGTGTATGCAAGTGTATGTGTCAGTGTGTGCCTGGGTATGTCAGTGTATGCATGAGTGTTTGCCTGGGTATTTCAGTGTATGCATAAGTGTGTGCCTGGGTATGTCAATGTGTATATAAATGTGTGCCTGGGTGTGTCAATGTGTGCATGAGTGTGTACCAGTGTATGTATGAGTGTGTGCCTGGGTACACCAGTGTATGCATGAGTGTGTGTCTGGGTATGCCAGTGTAAGTGTCAGTGTGCGCTTGGGTGTGCCCTTTTACTTTTTGTAAACATCCTAATCAGTTTCATCCACCTTCTATACACTCATGCCTTTTTTAACAATTTATTTTAAACTACACCTTAATTCACATACCTGTTAAATTTGTTTTTTGGTCTCTATTTTTGTTTCTCTGTATCAGTTAGAATCTCTTTTCACTAACAATGCACAAAAACCAAGCAGAAGAATAGTACATCACACCAGGCACGGCTTGTGTCACGGAAAAGAGGAAGGGTGGGGATGGTGGAAAAGAGGACAAGGGGGATCAATGTAAAAAATAAACTTACCTGCTGACCTCTGTCGCATTGTGGTTGACTTCTCTCTTCTTACGAAAGGCACAGGCGCCCAGCCTGACCTGCGGCCAATTCTGATGCTGCTCTCGCATGAGAGCAGCTTCAGGATTGGCCTGAGCACCCTCAATTTGTGCTCCAGGACAGACTGAGTCTGTGCCTGTTCTCTTCAACCCAGCAGCATTGCTGGGTTGGAGAGAACTTTCACTGCTCATGATTGTTTGGCCCACCTGAAACGTTCGGCTAAACCATCATGTGCAGTGAAGGGAGTGCACATACCACTCCCCTCAGTGCCTGTCATCACTGTGGCCCTGCCCCCAGACTCAGCAAAGGAAAAAAAACGATAATAAAACAGGTTTTCAACCTGTTTTATTATAGTTTTATTTTTCACGATTTGGAAGGAGCTGGCGGGAGGGGCGATGCTCCTCCGCCATAGCGAAGGAGCCGCTTCTGCATCACACTCAAACAAAGGAACCATTAATGGCAACCTTTTAAACTTTGCTTTCAAGGTTTCTCAGTCAGTAAACAAATCACAACATCCCTTTTATATTTAACTTATGGTATACCACTTCTGAATGGTCAGCATTGTTCGCCCTTTCTAACACTCCTCTTAAGAAAGCCCAATTTGGAAGAGAGCTTGGGAGGATTCGTGGATCCGCTGCGGCGCTCAGCGTGGCCCAGTGTAAACTTGTGGGGGATTCGCAAATCTATTCGGAAGTCTGTTAAATCATTTAACAATATACTACTATAAGTTTGCACCTACATTTAACTTTCTAAGATAGTACTGATTTAGAAAATAACTCCTCCATAATAAGGAATGTGTCTAAACCACTCTATTTTTATGATTGAAAGGACAGTCGCTGCAGAACCCTTCCTCCCACACTGCTTCAGCTCAGTTTCCATAGCAACTGCCTTTGGAACGCTCTCTTGTACCAGTAGGTCAAAAGTTGACAACACTTTCTGTGAACAGCACACTAGCTTCATATTCAACTATAGCAGGAGTGCCTGACTGTTTGAAAAATTAAGCATATCCCAAATAGCATAACATTTTTTAATTTTTTTCAGTGTCAATCACAGATCTAGTTACCTTTTTCTCAAAATCACTATCTAATTAAAGCTACCTGCATATTTACACCATCCAATCAAAATTTCTTTTTTTTTAATTAGGTCCTGTCCTCTATTTTAACTGCCTTACATTTTGAAAACTGTCTCGTTCAGCTCCAGAGTTCTCCTGTGTGCTACTCCTCCTTGCCTTCAAAATGGTTAGAAGGTGGGTTTTGGGTCATAGCTTTGTGTTTTGGGCTAGAGAGTGTGCTAGAAAGAGTGGCATTTACAGGGACTTGTGTTTATCTAATGTGGACATTACTTGGGTTGGCCAGAGATGGCTAAAATGGCATCAATTGCTGCTTTTAGATGAACGCATTGCAAATTGCCAACATCCAGACCTCATGGTTGTGCACTCTGGTGGCAATGACCTAGGCACACTTACTGAGTTAGGACCAGAAATCCTAATGAAGGATAAATTTGGTCAATTAATGGCACTTTTCCCTCACACTGCCTTGGTGTTCTCTAACATATGCCAAAGGCAGAAATGGTAGTGGTCAAATGAATTATGTCTAGAGAGAGACAAAGCCAGGAAACAGGTTAATAAAACTGTTTCTGCATTCCTCAGAGACCATAACATGGACTCCATCTAGAACAACTATTTAGGCTTTGATATGGAGGATAGATATAGAAATAATGACATTCACTTGACAGAGAAATGCAACAGGATGTTCCTCAAGAAGTTCAAATACTGCATCCTGTATTATGTGTAGTTATCACTGAAAAATGCTCCAGGAGGTCAGATCCGTCTCCCCACCAAGTTTGGAGGTGCCAGGACTCACACACAAAACCATACGAAACACACACAAAGCCATAGAAATTCAGCAGTTTTAGTTATACTTATGTTAAGTAACGATAACTAATGGCCTAAAGTTTTTTCAGTTTCTTTGCCCACGTCGGTAATATGGCACGGGCATAGAGGCAAAGTGATTCCCTCATTTGCATGTGGCTAATATCCTATGCAAATGACGGACCGTCCTCTAATGATAGCGCTGGTGCACATACAGTGTCAGCCCTATCAGTATTACAAAAGGGGCCGCACAAGCATCTGCAGCCTCTTCTGTAATAACAAAGTGCCCCGGGGCACATAAAGCAGGTGCAAACGCCTATTGTGCCCCCATGACACTTGTGTAATACGGCCCAAGATTGGTAAAATTGTTGTTAAATTTATTCATGCTGCATTTGTTCAACCCAGATGGGTTTTAGAAGGTTGTGTTGGGTCAAAGGCATGCAGATTAATGTTGAAGACTAGTAGGGAGAGAAGCAGTTCTGGGTAAAAGACAATTTTGGTCTTTTGGGTAAATGGTTGAAAATGACAAACTTAGATGTTATAGAAGATGAGACCTCTCAAAAGAAGGTATTTACTACATCCAGTAAATAACCCTCTCCAGGGTAATAGTATTTATTAATGGTTTAATATTATCATCTATTCCACAGTGTTTGGGATCTGGGCCTAAATTTGATAAATGGATTAGATATCATATTAGAAGCTTACATTTTTAGGTCTCACCTACAGATAGCCATAGCTATCTGTTGTTGGAAGTCCTATTATGTGCAATAGCAATTCGCGGAGTGGGCTTTGAGTCACCTCATTGCTTAACGTTGGTTGCATTATCGTCAATCTCATTCCTTTTCTTCTTATTTTATTGCTTTTTTTCTCTCTCTGGTGTTTGTCCTTCCCCTAAAACAAGGGGGTTTATAGTGTTTTTGTTTGGATATGTTGCATCCTTCCACTTCTTTCAATCAGAAAACAACTTTTTATTCCTTCAGAACTACATAGGAGTACATTTAATTTGTCCTCTCTCCCGTATGTGCCTATTTTGTTTTATATTTTTAGCCCATCTTGGCTGCTCGTGTTGATTCCCCCCACCTCCTCCACTGCTGTGCCACTACCCCCGCTTCTACTTCTCAGTTGCTTTTCATACACCACCAGTAACTCATTTGCTCTGCCACTCCTGCCCGCCCTGCCATTTCTTCACATCTCCCACCCACAGTTCCGTTTGTGCTTATTCTTTGCATATTGCTTTTCCTCACTTCCTCTGTTCTACCAGCCCCTAGTCTTCTGTTGCTTTTCACTCCCAAGTTCTTCTTTTGCTCTGCCACCCCTCACTTTCCTTCTGTTGCATTTAGTTGTCTCACCAGTTTATCCTTTGCTCTGACCCTCTCCGTTCTCCTCCACTGCTTTTTATCCCCCCCAGTTGATTGCTGTTGCTTCCCTCGTTAAGCTGGACTGGAGAAGATGGATTAACTGAGATCCCCAATTCTCCCACCCATTCTCTAACAAGCAGCTACTACAGTAATAGTACGACCTCCAGAGAAGCTAGAGCAAAAGATGGAAAATGAAAGAAAAATGAAGCCGTTCACCAGGCCTTTCATGCAGAGGGACAAACTCCAAAGCTGATGATGCTATGATGAGCCATTGCACCAATTGGGAACTAGCGGAGAATCTTGAAGGTACTGCAGCCAGCACAGACAAACACATACAAAGAGAGACAGAGACTGAATATCTAATAGATGTACACAAGGGAACCAAAGGGAGTCAAAATAACAAAGAGGAGGAAGGCAGAACTGGTTGGCAAATTAATAGGCAAGTAGAGAAGCCATACAACTGCATAATTCATTGCCAGGGATTTGGAAACAGTGCTGAAGGGTTTAAATACTCGCACTGCCTATGTCAACCAATAAAATTTTGCCTAACCCAGAAGTCAGTGAATCCCTATCAGTTAGCAGTCTTGTCTTTCTTTCCTGCACTCCACTGTTCAGTTCCCTGAAAGCCTCCAACTCCTACCCCTGCATAACTAAGAAAACTGAAAAGGTCAATGCTCACACTTCCTAATTACTACCCTGAGACCTGACACCTACCCCTACCCTTTCTGATTTTCATTTTTCTTCTAATATATAATATCACCAGTACTTTACGACCCATGCACAAGTACTTTGTTGTTAGTACTCGTGCACGCAATGGCAGCCTTCTTGGTGTGTTTATTTTTTTAAAACTGTTTTGAAAAGGCCGCCCATGTGTGTGCGCATGCACCATGATGCATCAAACACCATCTTGGAATAGGTTTCTCTCTACAGATAAGAACTGAGAAGATAGTTTTCAGTGCATAACCACTTGTGGCTCACCAGCTGCCATGTTGTTTCTTTATTAATATTTTGCAATGTGCTTTACAAACAACAATTGGCAAAGCCAGTAGCATTGCCCTTGCAATTTAAAGGTGCAACATACTGGCATTAACAATCCTTCGGGGGGGCGGAGCTTGCCCGGCTGGAAAATGGCCGCTTCGATCTAGAGCTCCGCCACACACCGCAGTAATCCATCAGGAATCCTTGTACTCCTTACCTCCAGATGTTGCGGCTGCGACGGATTCGCCCTCCTGGGGCTCCGATCCATCCGGGGCTGTGCTGGTCTGCCCGGGATCCCTGTTGGGAGACATTGATCTCCGGTTGCGTGATCGCGGCGCGGCCTACCGCCCGCTCACAGGAGGAGCCGGCTGTATTTCCTGCAGTCCGGGCTGAGACTGCGGGGCCGGAGCCGGCGGCCGCTTCAGCTTGCCCTGCGGCCGCCGGTGATTTCTTCAGGCCCGCTGATGTGCTGAGCCGGGCCCCCCGGAGGTGTGGGGACCGCTGCGCTCCTGCTGCCTGGGAGCGGCCTGGTGGACGGCTGAGTCGGCACCTGGAAGGCGGCGCGCGGCTGCTGATTATCTGTCGGGACTGGCGGCGGCCCTGTGAGGCCGGTCCTGACCGTGCTCTTCTACGGCTGTGGCTGTTGCGCCTGGGGATAATTGCTGGCGGACTCTTCCGCGGAGGTGAGGCATCTGTGCATCGACTGGGTGCCTGTTCCCCTGGGAGCTGCGTGTCCTCTTCGGCTGCCTGTCTCCTACCCTACATTTGCTTTGGGGCGTGGTGGGGTGGCCGGAGGTGTGGACCCTATCAACTGTGAATGCACCTGAGGCTCTCTTGTGCCTGTGAAATACCCCATTGTGCTCCCCTGAGGTCCCCATGCTTGGCCCTGGGACTGGTGGTGATTGCTGATCTGTGTGCTGCCGGACATATACCAGTACTTACCTTCACACTTGCATTGGCGCACGCTCTGCACTGCCTTTCCATCCTGGCTGGATTGATGGATAGTTGGTAGCTGGCTGTCTTCTCCTGCTGGATGTGTCCGAGTCGTCCCTATTGATCTGTCTCGACCCCCATGCGCTCCTGGTTTCCGCCTTGCAGCCGGATCTGGTGTGTGGTCTCTTGGGTCGCCCAGTATGTGCAGAAGTGATGATGGGGAAGCCTGACAAGTCCCAACCCAAGCTCAATTTTGAGCAGCGCAAGTCTAGACGCTACGAGGAGGCGACAGACAATGCGCTTTCCGAATCGGAGGCCCCTGCTGACGACCCAGTTGGTGACATCAAGCAGATTATTGCGTCCATGAGGAAGGGGCTCACTGCCATCGACTCCAAGATCGATACGTTGGCCTACAGGATGGACAGGATGTCTGAGAGGGTCGATAAACATTCAGAGCGCATAGACATGGCAGAGCGCCGCATAGCTGACGTGGAAGAGGCCCAGGCCGACGCTAGTGACACGAAGAAGCGGGTCGAGCGCACGTTGTCTGTCCTACAGGATTGGGCTGAAGATCTGGAGGCCCGGTTGCGACGCAGCATCCTTCGCATTACGGGCCTGGCGGAGTCTACAGCGACCGGTAATATGGAGACATTTGTGGAAAAGCTATTAACCTCCCTTCTAGGTGCAGATACATTTTCCCACTGATTTGTTGTGGGGAGAGCGCATTGTTCACTTGGCCCTCGCTCACAGCCTGGTGCCCCCCTCAGCCTATAATAGCGAAACTCTTAAACTACCGGGACAGAGATGCTGCGTTGCGCAAGGCACGGGAAGTGGGAACTCTGCAATACGAAGGCGCTTCCATCTCTCTGTTCCCGGATTTCACCCTTAAAGTACAGGAGGCAAGGCGACAGTTCCTTCCCTTGAAACGGAAACTGCGCGACCAACATATTAAGTACGCTCTGTTATATCCGGCACTTCTCAAAGTTCTATTCGATGGGAAGCCCAGGATATATTCAGACCCACAGTCCCTGCAGAAAGCATTCCGTGATTGGGAGAAAGCCGGCAAACGCGCGAAGGACCGAAGCGACGCTCCTGTACCGGATGATGTCCCTGGGAGCCTTGACGACAACGACTAAGATAATGTTGACGTTTCGTAAATACAGCACTGCTTTGTTTGTAATTTTGTAATAGTTCTGCACAGCCATAACGTTTTTATGAATCGCTGACCCGCCTGGCGGGCTGGACAATGTGTTTTGTTGAATAAGATGTTGCGTGCTTGTTCCAGGTCAGTTTCTCCCTAGCAATGTCATCTCCCGTCTCTGGTTTGGTTCCTGGACTGAGGTGTCGAGTTTTTCTGTTATATCTCAAGGAGGTGTATCTTTAGTCCACTAGTGGTACCAACATGGCACATCTTTATTTGCTATTTGTTTTTAGCTGAGTGTCATGCAATTATGGAGTTTTTGTAATTGGCAAGCGATGTTGTGGCGGTGGGCTGGTTCAGTTTGTTTTGCTGGGTAACATCTGCCCCATTGCGTTACCCGCTGTACCACTTCTTGTTTTTGTTTTTTTTGTGTTATTCAAGGTGTGTTTGCATCGTTATTATGGTCATTATTTTTTGAGGTATATGGGTGGGTGAACGCTCGCCTCTGCAAAGTTGGGGTGTGCAAGGCGTGGGTGGGGGGAGGTATGTTTAGTTGGGTTGTCTTTTTCACTTTTTTCTTTTATGGATCACATGTTCACTTTCTGTATGCATGACGGGAGGGGTGGGAGGTGGGGCTACGGGTGGAGATCATATGTTATGCAATTGTTGACGCCATGACACAATCTCAGGCTAGGGCCATCTTGCCCAGACGAATGTCCTTCATGACATGGAATGTCCGTGGTTTAAACGACCACCGCAAGGTGCGGAAAATAATCGCCTACCTGAAACGTAGGGAGGTCGACGTGGCATTGCTGCAGCAGACGCATCTGCCTCTGGGCTCTGCGCTCCTTACTGGTAGCAGGGATTTCTCACGCGGCTTGTTTCACTTTCCATTCTAGGGGTGTACTGACCTGGCTTAACCCTAAAGCAGGTTTCAAATTAGAACCACTAACAACCGATCCGGCAGGCAGATATGTACTGTCCCGCTGCTACAGCCCAGAGTGGGAATTCCTGGTTGTCAACTCCTATGGTCCGAACTATGATGATCCGGGGTTTTATAGCTCCCTGCTTGCATTACTTAAAGATCGCCGTTCTCTTCCAATATTCTGGGGGGGAGATTTTAATTGCATCATGGATACGACCCTTGATCGCTCTAGAGGCCCAACTCATCCACTTGCTGCCTCAGCGAGGATGGTGGCTGACATTGCTTTACAACTTCAGCTGGCAGATGTCTGGCGGTACTGTTCAGGTGCCCGTGGGGGGTACACACATTATTCCGCATAGTATGATATCCACACGCACATCGACTATTGGTTTATTTCACAATCCCTGCTGCCCAAGGTGTTGGATTGCACTGTCCTGGCCCGCTCTTTTTCGGATCAGTCGCCGGTCACCGTCACTGTTGCAGTGCCCCCTCGGTCCCCTCCTCCATTTTTGTGGCGCTTTCCTCCCTATTTGCTATTAGATTCAGTTTTTCACTCAGAGATGAAGGAGGCGATCTCTGAATATTTCGAGATCAATGTGGGATCGGTCGACTCCTTCGCCACAGTGTGGGAGGCGTTTAAGGTCTTCATCAGAGGTGTCGCCATTAGTAAACACGCGGGTGTTCTCCGTGCTATTCGTGGTCGCCTTGCCCTGCTGGAGTCCCGTCTATCGGACCTCGAGGCACGCCTATTACTCACCAACGACCCTGAGCTGCGCGAGCAGCTTAAGGCCACACTTGCTGAATTCCATGTGGAGGCTGACAGTGAGGTCAAGCACATGGGCAAGTATGCTTCCGCTAGAGCTTATGGAGAGTCTGATCGGCCTGGCTCCGTGCTGGCGGCAATGGCCCACCACCGTCTTGACGCTGGCGGTATCGTTGAATTGGAAGGGGATGATGTGTCGGTCCGGACAGTCCGCGCTGACATTAACGCTCAGTTTCGCTCGTATTATCAGGAACTGTATTGCTCTAAACTCGCCCCCAGTGATGATGATATCGCTAACTATCTAGAATACATACAGCTCCCCTGGTTGCAGAACTGGCAGCGTGAGTTTTTGATGCGCACCGTGGAGGCAGCGGAGGTTCGCCTCGCTTTGGGTTCGATGCGTGAGGGCAGTGCCCCTGGCCATGATGGCCTTACGGTCACATTCTATAAGGGTTTTAGTGATCTCCTAACTCCACATCTTATAACCTTATTCCATGAGATGGCTGCAGATGGTATAATGCCCCCTTCCATGCGTGAGGCGTTGATCATTACTTTATTGAAGCCCAATAAAGACCCCCGTAGGTGCCCCTCTTATCGACCGCTCTCATTAATCAACGTAGACACTAAGTTGTTCGCGAAAATTTTGGCGAATCGTCTGTCGCCGCTTCTCCCACAACTTATAGGCCCTGAACAGGCTAGGTTCATCCCGGGTCACACGCTCTCACATAATCTCCGCACGGTTTTTGGGGCTCTGCAGCATGTCCGCTCGGAGGTTAGGGCTGCCGCGGTTTTTTTAGATGCCGAGAAGGCTTTCGATTCGATTGAATGGAAATTTATGTATGCTGTGCTGCGTCGCATGGGGGTCGGTGAGGTTTATTTGCAACTGGTATCGGTGTTATACAATTCTCCGGTGGCTCGGGTGCGCACGGGAGATGTGATCTCTGTCCCGTTTCCAGTCTCGCAGGGTACTAGACAGGTGTGTCCGCTGTCCCCGTTGTTGTATGCGGTGGCAGCTGAGCCCCTGCTGTGGGCATTGCGTGAATATCACGGACACAGAAGACTTTGTTTTCCTCGTTACAATCTCATTACCTCTGCTTACGCAGATGATACGCTTTTATATATTAGGGATCCCGAGATCCATTTATCACCTGTGATACGTGAGGTGCTGCGCTTTGGTGGTCTCTCCGGCCTAAGGATTAATTGGGATAAATCCATATTGTTTCCATTGACACCTTCCACAGTGCAGTTTCCGCTTGATTTCCCACTGCAATGGACCACTGAACCGGTGCGATATCTGGGCATTCAGGTCCACTCCGATGCTGATGAGGTAATCAAAGCTAATTAAGGTAAAGTAATGGATAAGCTTGGGGATGACATAGACAGATGGGTGCGACTTCCATTGTCTTTGGCCGGTAGAGTTTCTTTGATGAAAATGGTTGTCCTCCCTCGCCTGCTTTTTCTTTTTATTAACATACCCATAGTGGTACCTCAGCATCTGTTTCGGGAACTCCGGGCCCTGATGATCAAATTAGCGTGGGCTGGTAAGTCCCCTAGAGTTGCTTTGGACACCCTCATGCTTCCGTACACAGCCGGCGGACTGAGTGCCCCGAATTTTGAACTGTATTACAGGGCCGCGCAGGCCTCTCATGCCTACAGCTGGGTGCATGGCCCCCATGATTTACCACATCTTCACGTCGAGAGGGTTGCTGCCGCCCCGCACTCCCTGCCTCGCTTCCTAACGCAAGCCCCAACGAGGCGCTGCGGTTTATTGGACTCGATCAACTCCGTTGTTCATGCGTGGAATGCTTTGCTCAGGATGTATGACGGGGCGCAATTATATTCGCCCCGGATGCATGTTGAGTGGTGCCAATTGTTCGCGCTCAGTTCGGAGAAGGGGACTCTTGACTCCCTCAAGAAATTGCGCATACAGAACATGGGTGACCTCTTCAGGCATGGACGGGTGGGCACGTGGGAGGAGGTGGCGGGCGTGGATAGTGCACACTCGGACTGACAAGATTCCATTTCTTCAGAACCCGGCACGCCTTACGGGCGATACTGGGGGACGAATTACAGGAGCCCTTGGATATTCCTCCTTTGACGGTTCTTTTGAGCGCCCAGTCCCAGTGCAAATTCATTTCCAAGCTATACGCCTCAGCCCTGGTCACGAAGACTCCCTGCCTTAGCAGGGTTAGGCAAGCCTGGCAATTAGACATCGGCGTTCCCATTACAGACGACATATGGTTCTATTGTTGTGAGGTTACCCGTAAGATCTCCATTAACGGTCGTCATCGACTTGCCCATTTTAAATTTTTAAATAGAGTTTATCATTCCCCTCTGCGTCTGTTTGGGTATGGATTGAGGGACAATGATAATTGTGAGCGGTGTCACACGCCGCATGCTGTTTTTTTCCATCAGACATGGCAGTGCCCTCAGGTACAACATTATTGGGGAATGGTATTCTAGAAGCTGAACGACATACTTGGGCTATCCCTTGCTCCAGATCCCTTGCTGGCGCTCCTGGGTTACACCAAACCCCTTAAAAAAAATATACGTAAATTGGTGGCAATTGGTCTTCTCCTTGCCAAGCGTCGGCTAGCGATGCGTTGGATGAGAGGCCCTGTGCCCACGATGGTAGAGTGGGAACACAATATGATCTACTGCAATACCCAATCTGATGTGTATAACGAGATGCTCCCTCCCTGTAACCGTCCGAAGAGTTTTTGGGGTATGTTTGCTCTATATCAAGCTGCACAACAGGCCACGGCAGATACGCCTGAAGACTAGTAAATGCTTGTGTGTTATCCCTGTAAACTCAATATCTTAGAATGGTTCCGCAGATTAATTGTATTACCCTGTGCTGTTCTCATGTCCATTCGCTACCTTCATATTAGAATTATCCACGCCTGGATCATCCAGCTGCTGGTTTTTTATCTCTTCAATTGTCATGTCGCCCGTGCCCTGTCTGCCCTCCCTCTAATCGCTCCCATGTTTTGTATTGATATTGTTAAGTTTACATCCGCTTTCGTTTTAAGTGATCCACTTTTGTGTTATTTTCCTTTCTTTTGGATTATTGTATGTATGTTGTGTTTAATTATGTAATAAAAACAATAATAAAACAATCCTTCTGCGAAATAGTAATTGATGCGAGAAGCACATTTTTTACCTAAGACAGCAGTCTTCCATGTACCACTGGTAAATATATAAAAGGTAGAATCAAACTACTGGAATTTGAATACAACACGTGACACATTTTTCTCAAGTCACATCAACAGGTATTAAGCCTACTGAGCTACTGCTCTTCATGGGTTTACAACACCAACTGGTAAACAGTTTTGCTATTGAAAGTGAAACTTGTGAAACTTGCAAACTTGGGACCTCATTTACAATGAATTGGCGTAGGGCAGCAAAGCAAGTCAATTCGAAAGGGCAGGAATGAACCGTATTTACAAGATACGTTGCATTCCTGTCCTTTCTGCATGCACCAGCACACAATTTGGTGCCTAGCACCAACTCAGGCACCCGTGCACCATGGTGCAAGGGTGTCTGCGTTGTTGAGAGAATTATTTTTGTACAGGAATTGACACCTTCTTGTACAAGAACACTCCTGGGGGGCTTTTTCCTCTTTCTATGTAGAAAGATGAAAAAACGAGGAGGAATAAAGATATTTCTCATCATTAAGCCTCCCCTGGGGAGGCATACAGTTTTGATGCTTTCCCAGGTTTACAGATCCTGGTAAATCTGGGAATGTTTCAAAACCCATCGGTGTTGCATGTGAAAACACAGCACCCATGGAATGCCCCCCTGACGCAGTGTAAGGCAATGCAACAACTTGCGCTGCATTGTCTTACACCACATCTAAGTGGTCACGAAAAGTAATGCAAATGTGGTTTTGCGTGACCTTGTAGATATGGGTCTGCACTCTGTGCCGCTGGAGCATCATAAAAAGTGATGCACAGGTGGCACAAGGGACTTGTATATAAGCCCCTTGGTATTCCTGTGCCGCCTGCAATTTGCAACCCGTAATCGGGCAGGTAGTCTCTGTTAACAGAATATGCACATTGTATTTTGTTGCTGCAGAACAACACCATCCACCACAAAAAAAGGAAAGCAAAATAGCCCAACCTTACAATACGATATGTAATATGATGCTAATTGGCCTCTCAGTATCAATTATCACTAATTTAGGTCACCGAGCTCTGCAGATTTTCGTTACTGCAACTCATACAAAACAAGAGGAGATGATAAACCGCACAGATGGCATCATTATGTGCATCAATATTTATGGCTAAGAGCAAGTCTCAACAGGCCTAAAATTTTATCCGGTGATCACCAGATCCACCTTAGCTTTTACATTAAACATGCTCTCATTCATTTTTTCAGCATTAGTGCTTAGCAAAACCTTGCAGAGATTTATGGGTGCATATGCTATAGGACAGCACGGTCATTTTCTGCAAAATAAAGCCTTGAAGAGGAAGGTGACTGATGAGCCCTAGTGAGGTCTATTATGTGAGGTAACTACTCGTCTAAGTATTTATCAATCTTATTTTAAGGATTGCTTATCATTAAAGTGCTCGACTGTCGGGGATTGGAAGCTCTAAATCCTAGAACCATGTACTTAAGCAAATTGTTGTTTGCCTTTTCTCTTTGTGTTTCTTTACTTCAGTTCAGAATAAAATATCACTGTATTATTCTTCTCCTACTACTAGCTGGAAAGAAAATGATATAAGAAACTGAAAAAATGTGAAAGTAAAAAAAATATGTTTCCACCGAAAATTTGGTTTGTCACTTTATTTGGTTCTAAAACGTCCCCAAAGAATATCATAGAGATCACTGTTATTTCGCAAAAGTATTCGCTGTTAAAGATGCAAACTGCCCGATAATGTAGAATTCTGGAAAACCCAGCATAAGGAAAACGATGTAAATCATCATAATATAAGTAACAGCAGACGAAATTAAAAAACATATTTGCAACTACCGATTTGCTTTTTTCCTTACGATTAAGATGACCAATGCTATTGAACGTTATAATTGCTACAGTGAAACCGTAATATTAGTAGTAACTTGTTTTCTGTAGCTCTGAATACCGCACTTCTGTCGTTTCTAAAAGGCGTTACTAATACATCAAGTATTACATAAATCTCTTTTCATTTATTCGCCTCTTAAGACGCGATTTATATTATAAAAATAGCCCTACAGCTCTTAATCCAAGTCAGACTTCGTTCCCGCAAGGAAGTAAAGTTTAGCTGCCCTTAATACCTATTTTATGAATATGACTTATCATTTGTTTTCCTACCTGATTTTATATTGCGTGGCCTTTTATTCATCCCATATTTAATGTCAACCGATGGCAGTTCATATTTGCCAATGCTTTATTCTAAAGCTTTTCCTCAATTCATAGAGGCTAATGTCTCTTATCCAAAGGCCTTTGGGCCCACCCTGGAAAATCATTTTCAAATAATGACAGCTCAGACTACTTACAATTCACATGAATATGACTGCCTACATTCATCTCTGTACGAATAAAGATGGAGGGGGATATTCTCAAGAACGTGTGATAATTATCGCAAAATTAGCTTAACGCAACTTTGCACATCGCAGTCTATCGCATGAAAATAACGCTGTGTTAGCATTGTATTCTCAACGCGGCGGTACCATGCGATAGTCTCACGCTAACACGTCAAAAGACTGCGATAAAATTACAGTGACGGCAAAAAAACACAAAACACGAACGCGAAAAAAGTTGCGATGTGGCCAACCGCGATAAAAAAATCAGCGATAACCAGCGACAGGCCTGCAATTCCCACGCGTCATGCAGGAAAATGCACTATAAAAGCATCGAAAAACACAAACAAAATAATTCAAACTGCATAGCACCATGGAGGAAGCCGGAGCAAGTAGAGAGGACGACCAGAACCCCACAAGCCCCCAGGAGGACCTGCCTGGGACCTCGGGGTCACGGAAGGGCAAGGAGAAGAAGACGAGGAAGACGAGGTTCATTCCGCAGGAAAACAGGATCATCATCAAGGAGGTGATAGAACACCACCAACAACTGTTCGTCACCGCCAACGTGTCATTGGCAAATAAAAATGCAATATGGCAGTCCATCCTGGACAAGGTGAATGCAGTCTGAGTGAGGAGGAGGACAATTGGAGAGGTCAAGAGGCGCTGGAATGATACGAAGGGCAAAACCAAGAAGAAACTCACTGACAACCATCAGGCAGCAATGCAGACTGGAGGTGGCAGTCCAGCGGAACACCAGGAGCTGGATGAGTTGGAGGAAATGGTGGCCACAGTCATCAGTGGGGAGACGGTGGCAGGATTTGGGGGTCCAGACACTGCTCGACATGACCTGACACAACAGCACCAGGGTGAGTACCGAACAGGGACTGGGGGGACGGGGGAGATGGGCGCAATGGCACACATGCACAATTAAGTAGAGCACACTAAACACCCACAATGACTCTGGATCATGTCCCTGATCCCCTTGGCACACTGCAGCACACATACAAACAGCAAGTAGGCCCCGTCCACTATGGGCACAAAGGGGTCCCTCCCCACACAGCACCAATCTCACAACCAACCCATGCACACGTGTCAAAACCAGCAAAGCTGTGTGTCTGTGAGCCACACTGACAATGCAAGTGACACTGCATGACGAACAGCATGGCTGCAGTCCAATTATCATGACATGGTGCACGCCACGACACTGAGGTGGCTGAGTGTGGAACACATCCGTAAAGGAGCAGGTCACACTCTGACACATCCACCTGCACAAACAACCCCTGACGTCAACAACACATCTGCGGATAAACCATGCCCAAGAGTCCAAAATCCGAACCAGAGCCAAAATTAGCCAAGTCTGCAACATCTCAGCACTGTAGAAGCACAGAAGTCAAAGGCACACTGCCTCAAAGGGATAAGGGGCAGCAAAATCACAGCTGCAGGGGCGACTCTCCCACAATGCAGCACACACACATAGCAATAACAGCACATCATCATTGACGATAATTTGGTACAAAGAGCAACACTCTCACTACAGAACAGAGGACACAACTGGTTCCACTTGTGCGTAGAAACTGGCCAATCACATCTGGCATAGCAGGAAACTGTGAGATGATAATGTACGTGTACAACCTCACATCCGTGATGTAGTTCAAATGTCCACTGTCCCGCATCAAATAGTCAGCTCCTCCCAAACAGTCACAATGTACATTGTCATGCAGTCTGTATGTAAACTTGAACAATGCGTCAACATACATGTCAACACAATGTTAAAATGCATCTCCCCTTCACATTGCAGAGGGACAATCAACACCTCCTGCAGAGCAGACCAGACAACTCACCAGTGATGATGAAGAGGACCTCCACACCTTCGACACTGATGCCCTACAACAGCTCATGGACAGCTACGGCAACCCACCTCCAGGGAGCAGGGCAGCCCAGCTGCATCGAGGAGACCCCACCCCCTGCACAGACCACACAGCAGGAAGCACCCACCACCACGGCTGGCTCCCAGCACCTCACCGAAGAACACATCGCATTCCAAGGCCATGTGTTAGACTGCCAGAAGGAGGTGGCTGAACAGGTGCGGGTGGGGTTCGCCCTCATGGCAGCCAAACTAGATGACATACGTGGGTGTCTAAGTCCCATCAGGGACCACTTACACTCCCTAACGGACACCCACAGTTCGCTCCATGATGTCCAACAATCCATGCCAGACATCGCTGGAGTCATGACTCTGAGAGGAGAACAACTGTCTAGTCAGAGTGGCCTCAGCGATGTCAGCCGAGAGTTGGCACAGATGCTGAGGATAATGGAGAACATGGAGCGGATGCAAGCGGAAAGAATGGCTGCCACGGATGCACACCAGCGAAAAGTTGTTGGGATCTTCCATGCCCTGCAGATCCTCATCATCGCATTGCTGCCACTAAGGCAGTCGCTGATGAATGCTGCTGGTACTTCTACACACACATCTCCGGCCCCTGATGTGTCAGTGGCACACAGTGCTGCAGACCAAACATCAGCACCCACATGTCAGACAGATGACATAGAGGACGAAGATGCGGGTGATTCCACCTTTGTAGTAAGAAGGAGCCAGTAGCATTCTTCTCCGCCATATGCCCTGTTTTAGCTTGGTTCTGCCCTCTGCATCATGCCCTCTAACAACACCTCCCACTGTCCCCCGAAACACTCTGCGACACTCACCTTGGACCTCGACATGGACTGCCATATTTTGTTTGCTTACCAATGACACAGCAATCAGACTGCGAACTGTACTCTTCCTCTTCCGATGTACTTGTCAATCCCTAAATGACTCTGGCTGGCCCTCCACTGGGCTACAATGTAATGTGGGGTTTGCATGGTCATGTACTGCTCCAGCTCCGACACTCCACTGAATGTGAATAAATCATTCAAATTCACACAGATGTGTCATGTCCCTAATCGATCAAGTATGAAAGTATGGATGAATGTAAGGACATTGATTGCCCAAAAAGGTACACCCTGGGAAATGAAAGCAATGCACATGTTTGACCGTGACACACATAGGAAGTGAGATGACTGGGAATGTGTGCACTAGCTGTGGCCTCATTGCTCTGAAACAACAATCGCGCAATTCCTCAACTTTGCCCCACGCAATTTTAGAAATAGGGCTGGGTATGAAATGTCAAAGTTGTTGGCAGGCCTAAAGTAGTGTCCCCATCACATTTGTCAACAGAACATCTCTTCGCATACCTACTCACTCTCAACTGGGTGGACACAGCCTGTAGTGATGGATCACATTGATCCACATGACAAGAATATGGACTCCATACTCACATTGCTGAAGACACGTAAGAGCACAGGTCTATCAGCAACTATCCCAACCACTATGTCTGGCTCACAGAGGTGGAGCTGGCAATAGGGACTCACCCCTAAGTGAAATGTGTCAGTTAGTCCCTCCCTGTGTACGGACAATGCTCATTGAGGCACACGATTTGTCATTCTAATCAACACTCATCACAGTTGAACACTAGTGAAGTTGCGTAGACTTTATTGCCATGTGCATGTCAGTACAGGCAAGACAAGGGCCACAACATGCAGACCAATGCATCAGACACTAACAGGCAGCATTCGGTCACGGTACAGTTCCACGTGACAGGCATTGTGCATGCGCCCGGGATGTTCTGCCATTGCGTTGGTGGCTCTCGTAGAACCGGCACTCTTCTGACCTGCGGCAGTTATGTGGATGATATGCCACAGCTCGGAGCAATGAGTCGTATGTGTGTGCAACGTTTAGACATATCGGTTGTTGTGTACATAAGTGTCAAGGGCATTCCATGCAAGAGTACCTCGAGCAAGAACTTCTGTGTGTGGGGTGTGGATACGTTGGTCTTTCATTAGCGCTGTGCGTAGTGTGGGAGTCGTCATCGTCTGCTATGGTATCTCTCTCAGGGGTTGCCTGCCGCATGCAAGACCAAGGTCGGAGGTGCAGATGTCCTTCCGCTTTATGTATTGAGACAAAGGAGCTTTCATCCCTAATGTTAGTCTGACTACTGCTTGCGTTCTGGAAATGTGATGTGGCTTTTGTGCTGCAATTGAGGCTAGGCCTTAGGCTTATGGTGCACCAATAGCGATACACAGACAACAGTTGGCATGCATGAGCCAAGAGCCAGAGCGGCCTTGCGCTCCTTGTACAATCCCTTCGTGCGCGGCCGCCCTCCGGGTGCATGCAACATTGCAACATTGTCGATTGCGGGCCGTGTGGCGCAGACACTGCAACAGAGACACACGCATCAGTTGGTTTCCTGTCCAGCCCAGAAATGAACCACGCCCAGAGCCCAGGGATAATTATTCACACCCCTACGCTGGCCTGGTGTATGCCAACCCAGCCCACTCGGCTTACGTATAAAGGGGGGGACGACGCTACGTATCCCAGTTCTTCCCCACTGCCGGAGGTGACATTTCTGCGTCCGCCTGGCATATCACGAGACTCAATCAGAAAGGGTCCATGACTTACGTTGCACAGAGTTGGTGGCACAGAGGCCTGGGTGCCCAGGGGCGGGAAAACACCGCTGGGCGGCGGGAGAGGCTGGGGTGCAGCAGCCTGTGTGCGCAGGTGCAGCCAAGCGATGATGGCGTGTGCAATGATATGAACTCTGCCATTCATAAATCTGGACTCTGTTTCAGATAAGGGACCTGGTGGACTGCAGTGTATACCGGCACGTGGTTGGAGACACACCGGTGGCAGCAGGTGAGCAGTGAAGCCTGGGTGCGAAGGGGCAGCACTCTCTCTCCCTCTCCCCCTTTCACGGTCTTTCTCTCTTCCTCTGTTACTCTCTCTCTCCTTCTCCCTCTCTCCCCCTTTCTCTCTCTTTCCCTCTCTCTCTCTCCCTTTCTTTCTCTCTCTTTCTCTCTCTCTCTGTCCTTTGATGAGCGCATGACACCTTCTTATCTTGAATTTTGTCTTGCAGGGTGTGTCTTACAGATTGTCCAGAGAAGACCCGCCATGACTCTTCCGAATAGTTGTTTTGAGTTAAATTTGAATAAAATAATTTGTTTGGAAATTCAAAGATGAATGAATGATTCTCCTTTTTCTGACCACACATGAATGTTAATTGTTGTACTTGTGCGACATCAGGCAAATTGTTTTGTTCATGATTTCGTAAAGTTGATGTAAAATATCTTTGTCTGGGGTAGGGCCCCGGGGGCGTCCTGGGGGGTGGCGGTGGGTGTTGTGGCCCTCTTGGGTGTCCAGCTGCATGATCAGTAGCTCCATGGCATCTGTTGTTCTTCTGGTGTGGCTGTGGGCTGGGCTCCCATTTCTGGTGCAGGTTATCGTCCGACTTAATACCAGGAAAGAGCAGGTGTTAATTCCCTGCTGCTAACGCGCCTTATTGCATGTTTTGTGATCTTATCGCCGATCTGGCTGGTCGTTGAGAATGTTGCGAAGTGGTGTCGCGGGTTTTTGCACAGGAACGCCTACTCTGCATCTCATTAGCGTTAGTTGCCGGTGTCATCCGTGGCGATATTTTTTGCGGCTGCTATCGCAGGTATACTGGTGATATCGGCTGTTAGCACCAGCTTGTGAATAGGGCGATAAATCTATTGCCACTTTGGCTGCGATAAAGTGCCGCTAACTCGGCGATAAGTCCTTGAGAATATGCCCCGGAGTGTGTACAATGCACAGTTCTGATTAGCTGATGCATAGCCATTGGGAGCTCTGGGTTTTTTAATTCATTTTCATCTTGAAAACCTATAAAGAGCAAGGTGAGAAACTCAGAGCACTGGTGTTGCTCTAACAGAGATCTCTTTGACATAATGATATTAGAGAGGTGTAAAATGTTATTATGCAGTAAAATGTTTTTAACTTCAGAAATGTGGTGTTAGGCAAATTGTTTGACATGTTGTCATTTTGTGGTTTTTAGACCTGCCATCCTTAGGGTGGTCTTTCTCCCTGCTGTTTGCCTTTTGCCTCCTACTTTTTGCTGATTCTTTTTAATTGCCTTAGGACTTTGAGCACTTTATCACTGCTGATTGGCGCTAAAGTGCAAATGCTTCTCCCTTTAATATGATGGCATTGGTGTATACCTTATTGGCATATTTGTTGTACTGGTAGGTCCCTTGTAAAGTGGTATTCCATATACCCAGGGCCTGTAAATTGAATGCTTTTAGTGGGCTTGCAGCACTCATTGTGCCACCCACACAAGTAGCCTTTCAAACATGTCCCAGGACTACCACTACAATGCCTGTGTGTGCAGTTTACTGCCACTTCGACTTGGCATTTAAAACTACTTGCCAAGCCTTAAACTCCCCTTTTATTACACATAAGGCACCCATAAGGTAGGCCCTAATTAACCCTAAGAGCAGGGTGCTATACAAGTAAAGGTAGGACATGTACCTTTATGTTTTACATGTCCTGGTAGTGACAAACAGCCTATTTTGTTTTTCACTACTGTGAGGCCTACACCACACATAGGCAAGCATTGGGAATTCCTTAATACACTTTTAAGCTGCAATTCCTGTTCCGAGAGGAGTAGCTTTTTCATGTTTCATATGTTTGGAATGGTATTGATAAATCTGCCTTACTGGTGTAGATGGATTTCACATTACTGTTTTTAAAATGCCACTTTTAGAAAGTGGACATTTCTCTGGACTTACTGCTCTTTGTGCCTGACAGCCTGTCTTCAATACACGTATGGGATGGGCGATAGCTACACTTTGGGCATTCCCTCTAGAAAGCCAAAAACACAGGACAGTGAGGCTCATCTGCATTCTGAGCACTCATCAGCACTCCAATGGGTCTCCCTGGACAGGGGGGAATGGGAGGGGCTGACACTTACACTTCAGGTTTCAAGTTTATTTTATATATTGTTTCAGCAGTCAGCCTTACAATAATTTAAAACTATAAATAGCAATTAAAAACAATAAGCATACATCTTTTTGTTTTCTTTTTTAATGTTTTATTGAGACAAAAGAGAAATGACATACAAATTACATCAAAAATAAAACAATTAAGAGACAACGACTAATAAAATCGCCATACAAAAAAATAAGCAAATACACATTCTAATACAAGGGGAAATTATTAGGGGGGAGGGGGGGTTCCACCATTTTGGTATCTCGAGTGATTATTCTAGCCAGCATGGCAGGAGGGCGTTGTTGTTACTCTTCTGGGGTATGCGTCATAGCAGGGGTTCGAATGGGGGGGGCGATGTTACTACATTAGAGCTTCAATCAGCGGCAGGGGTGGGTCTGGCCTCTTCGTTCTCGGAGGCTTCACGAGGATCTGGAGAGGAAGCTTGGGAGGTGTCATGAACCTGTTGTAAGTACGTGCGATATACACACCATATATCTTTAGGTCGTGAGGTTGGAGGCTGAAGCGTGGCATAGATATCAGTTTGCAGACTGCAGTAGGATAATCGTACATCTTTAAAATATATACAGTGTGATCAACTGGGCAGCATGATAACATTTAGCACTGTATTCCATACCATTCTGGTAGAAACAATGTATCTGATATCTGAAAGTGCAGGTGCAGGGAACACATACATATACAGTAATATTAGTTGGGTGATATAGTAGCATTTGGCATTATGTTCAGTTCCAGTACAAACAATCAAATTCATCAGAAGTGTATATAAGTGCAAGTGCAAAGAAATTTTAAAACATTGGCAGTTAGTAGTAGAAAATACTTTATTCGGTTATAGGTAACCATCAAAGTGTACACAATAAAAAGATGCAATAGTACAACATACAACATGTAGGAAAGTCACTCATGTAAAAAATAATTGCAATATAATACACAAGATACTAAAATCGTGAGATGAAAGAACATAATTACCAGAGCATATACTTGAGACAGTCATTGAAAATACATAATTCATAAAAACAGTAGATATATCTAAAAGTAATATATAATTGATGAATCCTAAATGTTATTCCTTGATCTGAGCAACATTCTGAGTGATATGGCATCTATTATCAACTGAAGTATTTCCAGGGGGGGGGGCATCTGTATAAGGTAGAACATTGTCGTTTAGGACCGGTGAATCATTCCTACATTGCTCTAGGAGTGGTACCACATCATTAATATATATATAAAATAAGGTGGGTGCCAAAACACAGCCCTTTCGGACTCCTCTTTTAATGGGGATGTGTTCCGTTAATTCTCCCTTTGGGCCCCAGCGGACTTGTGCATAATTATTTGTGTGTTGTTTGTTCATTAAATATACTAAATTACATGGGGCCCCCCTTTCCATCAAAGTCTGCTATAATCTTTATCTAGGAATTAAATCGAACGCTGCTCTAAGATCAATAAGAGCCACATAAAGTTTTTGGTTTTGTAAAAGAACGTATTTTCAATATAAAATAGAGAATCTAAAAATCTGGTCTATTGTGCTGACCTTTATCCTAAAACCAGCCTGGAGGGGAGACAATATTTCATTTGTATTTACCCAATCAAGAAGCCTTTCCAAAATCTGTTTAGAAAAGATTTTTTGGGCATTATCGATAAGGCTAATAGGCCTGTAATTTGATGGGTCACTTGCGTCTCCCTTTTTGTGGATTGCTACAATTTCAGCCCCGAGCCAGGAGTCCGGTACCACACTCCCCGCTGCTATTGCATTGGACAGTAGATTTAAATATACAGACCAAATTAGGGGTTCTGATTTATATAAGTCTCCCAGGATTTTATCTGGACCAGGAGCTTTAGAAGATTTTAGGGAATTGATCGCTCTACTAGTGTTGTCAAGACTGAAAATGATCAGAGTAGTGGGATCCAAGGCTATAGAGGCATCAAAATTATCAGTACTAGTGCATAAATCATGGAGATCCCGAGCGCATAAAGGGTAGAGAAATGTGACACCCATTTATCAGGTAAGATATTAGAATTGTGTAATTTAAACTTATCTACCTTTGATTCTGTCACGAGGTGCCAGAATAATTTAATGCCATTAATCTTCCTGGCGTCCAAGATTTTCTGCCAAAGATTATTATCCCAACTTCTTTTGTCTTTATCAGGGCTCCCTTGTAGGTAGATCTTGCTTCACTAATCTTAGCCCAGTCACCCTCAATTACAGCCTTTCTTAATGATTTTTTGCTATTTTACATCCTTCATCGAACCATTTTTCTTCCTTAAAAGGGTTCAAATTCACACTGGCGACCTTCTTGTAAAGGGCCATTCTCAGCTCTTCAAATAAGCCAACATGTATGTTAAAAATAGGGATGACTTCCTCTCTAAGTCCCACATATCCTTCCAAATGCTTAGTGACAATTTTATAGATCTGCCTATATAGTTCTTTATTAGACATTACATTTGGCCTTGAGACGTATCGGCGATTATTTGCTAGAAGGGGAGCAGGTACAATAGTTGTGCAAAAATTTCTCTTTGTCGCAACAAATCACCCTCCAGGGTCACTTCCAAGGAGTTATGGTCACTATCAAGAAGCGTTGCAGCTGACAGATCAACCAAAAGTAGCCATAATCTCAAATCAACAAGTACGTAATCGATTATACTAGTGTAATTTCCTCTTTTGAATGTTACCGATCTGTTGGCATCAGAAGCAGTGCGCCTGTTACATGGTCTAAGCCCCCTGCTAATAGTTAATGAGGCAAGTTGTAATGCAAGATTGGAGGGTTTTTTCTTTGGTTCACCTGCTAATGTAGGTATAACCCCATATTTCGTCTTCCAGTCTTGTAATTTCATTTAGATCCTCGGAGGGCTCAAATGAGGTGTTAAAATCTCCTGCAACAATGGTTTTTGACTTAGCTTGGACTTTATCCATAACATCTTCTAGAAGTGATGGAGTAGGGGATTTATCAGAGCCCCTTAACGTTCTAACATAAATATTAAAGATAGCTATACTAAATCCTGTTGAAAAGGTAATAATAACCCCCAGTAAATCAAGACTCTCAATGATCATTTGCTTAAATGTACTAATGCATCTGTTTCTAATTAAAACAATAAGGCCACCAATCGCTCTCCCAAATTGTTCAGCTGGTTTTGCATCTATACTGAGAGTGGTATACCCATTTATAAATAACGTCTCTGTTGCCCAAGTTTCTTGAAGTAAACAGATGTCATGTTTTGATATATAGGACAACCATTCCGGGTCAACCAACTTGTGCCCAAGCCTGGCTACATTCCAAGATAATAATCTAATAGTTGATGGAGAACAATTTGATCTGCTACACCCGCTATCTAGTAGAACTGTTGGTATCACATTTGGGCCTGCCTTCTCACATGAATTGGTTACACTCCCCCTAGATTACTCATTTTGTTAACTATAATCATCCTAGCACAATCCCTGTGCTCAGTAGCGGTGTCACAACTCTTCTTTAAATAAGGTAAGTTGGTTCTAATTGCTTTAGCACCATCCACGATTTCAGTGTTAATATCTGTAGCATAATTGACTGATGATTCAATTACCACATTAGCGATTGTATTGAACCCTTCGTTATCCCCCTGCATACAACCCACTTCCACTACATTCGGGTTTAGAACAGATATTTCATCTGGTGCATATAGGGAAAGCTGACATGGGATCATTTGGGGATTATACATTAGTCAGTCAACCTCTTCCAGATTAGTTTGATCCGGTACAGGCTCCCTTTGAGTCTCAGCTGGCGGGGGTGATGCCTTCAATCTTTTTTTTTTTTTTTTTTTCCTCATTTGCCACCAATCTCGCTTCGAGTACACACTCAAGCAGTCCATACCCACACTCAGCGAGCTGAGAGGCGTAGACGGCTAAAGATTGAGAAAGCACGCCTACCGGCACCTAGACTTGCTTATGTGTACGCGAAGATACCAACTAAGATAACTCTATTTACGAGCTCCAAGAGCTAGATGGCCTTTGTCTTAAGAATTCCAGCTTTATACTAGGAATCTCCGACCTGGCCCATAGAGTATTGAGGCAGCATAATCATAGGACCCTGAGGAAAAAAAACAAAACAAACTACACAATCAACTCCGGGACCCATCTCGCTTTCAGTATATTCCAAAATGTTCTCTTCTTTTTGCTGCCTGTTTTCAATAAGTCCAACTTGGAAGTCGCCAGAACGGAAGATTGCCAGTCAAAAAAGGAGGGAGGGATAAATTCTGTCCGTTTTATACATATTTGTCTCCTGGCTAGGAGCATAGCATAAAAAGTAACGACCTTGCAGGGCCTTTGATGTTATCCTGTAAGCCAAAAATAACCAAGGGCAAGTCAATAATAACAGGGCTTCCTATTGTGTCCGACAAAAATTTCCCGATACTGTCCCAAAAGGAAGTCAGAGCTGGACACTCTTGACACATATGAATGTCGGAAGCCGAGGCCAGTCCACATTTCTTACAGCATACCGGCGACTCTTTATTAATTTTGGAAAGCCTCAGTGGGGTAAAATAAGCCCTATGGATGGTGAAAAGATGGTTCCTTTTTAACCACGCCGGTTTTACAATTTCATATAGGAGTTTACACGAACACTGCCACAATGTGTCACAGTCTTGAGCTGGTAAAGAGCTTCCCCACAATTCCTTGGGAAGTTTAAAAATCGCCATCCACTTCCTCCAAGATTGCCTGATACCAAAAGGAAACTTCCTTCTTCCCTCGGGGTCTAGTCACAAGATTATATTCCAGATCGTTGCCTCCCCCTAATAAACTTCCATAAGTTGTTTGTAAGTACAACTGAGCCCAACTGGCCAACTGAAGATATTTAAATTTAGAAAGACCGGCCCCAACCCTTTCCCTAAGTTGTTCCCATGTTACTAGGGTACCGTCTGAGATCAGATCCCCCCCAAATTGCCAACCCGGCTTCCCTCATAGGAGCCGCCAAGCTATCTCTCAGACACTCTGGACCCCCAGGAGAATCCCATAAGGGTGCCATACTAGAGAAGTATCCAAGAGCGACCAACCTCCTCAAATCTGCCCATGTTTTACCCAGGCCCTGCAGAACCTTAAGCCTAACTTTTTTTTTAAACTTAGCATCCCCAAATTTAAACAAAAAACCCTCCACCGGTAAGTGTGCCCCCTGAAGCATGGCTAAAAATATCCCTCCTGCTCCAGTGTTGACTGGCATTTTCAATAACATACATGCATGAGAAAATTGGAAGGCCCAAGCATAAAGCTGGATATCAGGCAAGGCAAGGCCTCCCTTCTCCCTCCTACGTCTTAGCTTTTCCAAGCTATCCTCGAGAATTTGTATCCCCAAACAAAGAGTTTATATCCCTCTGAATTTTATCAATTTGTGATTTCTCAAAATGAAGCGGGATACAATTAAAAAAAGGTAATCTTTGGGAGGATTGTCATTTTAACTAAGTTGACTCTACCTATGAAGGAGAGGGGGAGCGAAGCCCAGATTTTCATTAACTTCGTGCTCTCCTTCGCCACCATAGTCAAATTAGTTTCAGCTATCTTGCACAATGGTTACCCCCAGGTATCTCATTCTGGGACTGATCTGGCACTGAAATCGATTTGCCGCCTGATTCCAAACCATTATCTCAGTCTTAGCAGCATTAATTTCGTAACCCGAGACGAGTCCAAACTCCTGGGCTTGGCTAACAGCTGGAAATGCCATATCTAAATCTGCAGTAAAAATTAAAATATCATCGGCATATAGGGCTACTTTCCTCTCCCACTCTCCATACTTGAAAGGCTGAATGTTGGAATCCTCTCTAAGCCGTTGAGCGAATGGCTCAATATATAAATCAAAAAGGAGAGGTGAGAGTGGGCAGCCCTGCCTAGTGCCTCTAGATAAGTTAAAGGGCTCCGTAGTACTGCCATTTACCAAGAGTCTCGCCGAAGGTCTCCTGTAGATAGATTGTATTGTACGACGAAACTTCTCCCCAAGATTGAATTTTTCCAAGACCTCCGACAGGTATATCCAGTTCACCCTGTCGAAGGCCTTGGTAGCGTCTAAGGTCATAGCTGCTAGGGGGATGGAATATGTGGAGGCCAGATCAATCGCCCCAATTAGATCATATGTTAAGTGCGAGAGCTGGCGGCCTTTAACGAAACCCTTCTGGTCTGAGTGCAGAATGTTCCCTGCCACTATACCCAATCTTGCTGCCAGTATAGAGGTAAAGATTTTGTAGTCGGCATTCAGTAAAGATATGGGTCTATAAGACCCACAATTAGAGGCTGCTTTCCCTGGTTTTAAGATCAGAACTATCGTGGCATCATTCCATGAATCTGGCGGGATCAGTCCTCCTTGCAAGATCTGATTAAAAAGGTTAGTCATGGTAGAAATAACTTGATCCACTATTACTCTGTAAATCTCAACTGGTAACCCATCCGGCCCTGCGGCCTTCCCATTGTTACTGTTAAAGATAGCATCCCTTACCTCAACACAGGTAAAGGCCCTGTCTAGATATTGCTGTTGTTCTGGACTAAGGGAGGGGAGCGGAATATCCCCAAGCCACCTCCGAGCACTATGGTTATCTACGCTACCATCCTCCTGGTAAATCGATTGAAAAAAGGCCTGAAAGGCGTCCCGAATTTCCTCATCAGTAACTAAAGTACCCTTCTCATTTCTGATCTCAACATAACTCCTTGCTCGGTCCGATTTGCTCTTCCAAGCAAGGAGTTTGCCCGCTCCTTCTCCGCACTCGAAGTGGGAGATCTTACTGGCTTCCCATCTTCGAGTAAGCCTGATGTTCAAAATATTTTCAAGCTGGGCTTTTAATCCGCTGACCTTATCTCGCTTCTTTTGCAAGATTTCCGGGGGTACTGAGCCTGAGAGATCTACCTCTGCGTCTTTCAGCCTAGCTTTTATATTCATGACCTCTTCCTTATATTTTTTGTTCCTATAACAGGACCTGCTAGTAATTTGGCCACGTAAAAAGGCTTTCAAAGAGTCCCATACTGAAGTTATTGAAGCTGAACCAACGTTCACCTCCAAAAACCATTCCACTTCTTGTGAGAGAAAGAGAACTTCTTACTCCTCCAAGAGTAAGGCTCGATTAAAGGACCAGGTCCTAGTTGAACTAGGGATTGGGCATTTCAGTGCCAGAAGGATCCCAGAATGGTCCGAGAGATGGGGTGCCAAGTATACAATGCTCTTAACCAGGCTCCTTAATGAATAACTGACCAGAACAAAGTCAATTCTTGACTGGTGCCTATATTTATAATTTCGATATGACATCCCTAACTGCTGCCCTGATCTGTCTCTCCAAATATCCGATAAGGTGAACTGTCTCATGGCCCCAAGCAGATACTCCTGAGATTTAGAAAAACCACAGCTCTATTAGTTGGAGTTTTATCCAATGCCGGGTTCAAGACAATATTGAAATCCCCTGCCAGAACCATCGGTTCCGAGAAGTCCAATAAATGAGAAAAATAGACTTCAAACTAGTTGGGTCATCGTGATTGGGACCGTAATATCCAATTAAAATAAGCAAGGTCTCCATTATTATAACTTTTACGATGACCCATCTACCATGGCGGTGTCACAACTCTTCTTTAAATAAGGTAAGTTGGTTCTAATTGCTTTAGCACCATCCACGATTTCAGTGTTGATATCTGTAGCATAATTGACTGATGATTCAATTACCACATTAGCGATTGTATTGAACCCTTCGTTATCCCCCTGCATACAACCCACTTCCACTACATTCGGGTTTAGAACAGATATTTCATCTGGTGCATATAGGGAAAGCTGACATGGGATCATTTGGGGATTATACATTAGTCAGTCAACCTCTTCCAGATTAGTTTGATCCGGTACAGGCTCCCTTTGAGTCTCAGCTGGCGGAGGTGATGCCTTCAATTTTATTCACAATCGTTTGTTCCCTTTAAGGTGGCAGATACGCAGTTCAAAATTAATTAGACTTTGGACAAAAATATTGTCTTTAAGACAACTTGTATATGATCAAACACTGCTTGGCTAGACGTATACCTCTTAACGTGCACAATGTCAGATCTTACTACAGAAAGACAATTACACTCAGTCCTTAGCCAGTGAATTACTTTATTAGTCAAAGCATTGATATCCTCATAGGAATTTGGCTTCAGCTTTGGTACCTATGTCATATAAAATGATTGAAAGGGAGTTATGGGTATCGTTTTCTGCAACGATGCAGAGTAACTTTTGCCTCATGATCTCCTCAGCTGCAAGGAATGCAGAGGGTGGAAAGATCCCGGGGCATCAGCTTGATTTAAGCACCCCTCATTGTGATAACGACTACTACCATTTAAAACACAAGAAGACAACGGTTCATTCTTTGTGTACTCCGGACGGTTGCACGAAGGTTCATAGGTTTTGACCACTGCCGATTTTAATCTATTTTGTGGCTTTCCAGGAGCAGACATTGTTCAGTGACATGGTTTATTACAATTTGTATTGGTCACCTCTCACTGTATATTACTCATAGGTGTATTAGAGGTATTACTTAACTGGACTACAGGCCCAGATTCTTGTATTCCCCCTTTACCATCAGCGTCTTGGTCACAGGAGCAGGTTTTATTGAACAACTTGGGGGCATATCATCAAAGAACAGCATTAAATATCGCTGAGCGGGCTTAGCGCGGATTTGCTTAACGCCGGCTATCGCCGGATTTGATCGCCGAGATAACGCGTTATTTACAACGCATATCTCCATGGCGATATTAAATCCGGCGATAGCGGCGAAATCCACGAACATCGCTGGAAATCCAGCACAACAACGGAAGCGATAAGGTATTCCTTGCAAATAGGGAGATGTGGATTCAGCCATAGAATCCACCTCCCATCATATGTATAGCTAAGTCTGCTTTTTTGCAGACGTTAGCTTTCGGCGATATCCGCAGTTAGCGCGGATTTTAAAGTCGGTATTGGTGTCCTGGGCCAGCTTGTTGATAGGGAGAAGTGCTGTTAGCCATGATTCCCGTGTTGTTTTTGAAGAAAATGCCCACTTTGCATCTCATTAGAGATGCAAAGCGAGGCGTCGGTAAAAAGGCTGCTAACATGCGCTAATGCACGTTAGCACTGCCTTGTAAATAGGGCGAAAACATTAATCTCAGTTTTTTTGGCTTTTAAAGCCAAAAAAGTGGAGATAAGGCCCTTGATAATATGCCCCTAAGTCACTTGGGCTGACAATGTAATAACCAGATGTTTGAGTTGGTCCAGTTTGGTTTCCAATATGTTAAAATAATTACTCTCATTGGGGGCATTTATGATGTCCTTAGCAAGCAAGACTTGATTCCTCTCTAAGGTTGGATCATGTTGGACTGGGGTTCCTTGAGTTTCATCCTCCAGCTGTAGTATATCGAAGCGATTATGACATGGAACATTTGTGATTATATTTATCTTAGGATATAAAGAACACCCAGTGTCAGCCTTTCCCTAGAGCATGGGTACTCACAAACTTTCTCTCGGGGCCAAATTTACAGTGTGGTTTGTGGCCGAGGGCCGCACCGGTGGGGGCGGGGTCAGTGGGGAGGGCGGGGCTAGTGCAAAAAAAAATAACTATGACCATGAGGTTGAACACAGGCCCCTGCAGCGGACGCCTTCGTCCACTGAGCCACCAGACCCGGCATACACACATCTCTCTCTCTCTCTATCTCTCTCTCCCTCCATCTCTCCCTCCATCTCTCCCTCCATCTCTCCCTCCGTCTCCCTCCATCTCTCTCTCCGTCTCCCTCCCTCCCTCTCCGTCTCCCTCCCTCCCTCTCTGTCTCCCTCCCTCCCTCTCTCTCTCTCCCTCCCTCTCTCTCTCTCCCTCTCTCTCTCTCTCTCTCTCTGCCTCCCTCTGTCTGTCTCCCTCTGTCTGTCTCCCTCTGTTTCCCTCTCTGTCTCCCTCCCTCTCTGTCTCCCTCCCTCTCTGTCTCCCTCCCTCCCTCTCTGTCTCCCTCCCTCCCTCTCTGTCTCCCTCCCTCCCTCTCTGTCTCCCTCCCTCCCTCTCTCTCTCTCTCTGTCTGTCTCCCTCTGTGTCTCCCTCTGTTTCCCTCTGTGTCTCCCTCCCTCCCTCTCTGTCTCCCTCCCTCCCTCTGTCTCCCTCCCTCCCTCTCTGTCTCCCTC
>CAWUFW010010132.1:640000-723714 GCA_963921515.1 Calotriton arnoldi
AAAAGGACCATAAGGAAGGGGCTGAGAGGCTGGCGGGCGGGCCCGGGTGCTGCCTTCCCTTGTTTCAGAATCGCCGGACCTCACGGAGGTCTGATTGACCCTCTCCCTAGTAATCCGGAGGAAAATTACCCCCCTTTCTTGTAATCCGTGCACACGAGGTGACAGAGGGGACCCAAGGCGCAAAAGTACCCGACCTCCTGGAGCCCTCGCTGGGATCGGGGAGGCAAATGAGCCTTCATCAGGACTTCCAGGAAGCCCGGCCATCTGGTCACCCCATAGGGAAAGCATTGGGTGCGACCAGATGGCCGAGGGGATAGGTGCGACCAGATGGCCGAGGGGAAAGGTGCCACCAGATGGCCGGGCACGAAAGGGAAGCCATCTGGTCGCTCTGTGCCCCAACGAAAGAGTGAGCGGGCGCCGGGGCATGGGGGACCGGAGGCCCAGGGCCCCAGCTGGGCCCCAGTCATGGGGGCTGCGAGGGGGGGAGCCGACGGGCCCTCCGACCCGGGGCCCGCAGACACCCCGACAAGCAGGCGAAGCGGGGGAGGTCTGCATGGGACCGACGGACCCCTGTCCCGGGCCCTTGGCATATAGGCAGGCCGGGGGACAGGGCCCAGGGCTGGAGCACCCGACCCGGGGCCCGGAGGGGCCCCTGGACCCAGCCGGGGCTCCCGGGCCCAGAGGCGCAGGGGAAGCATCCCCGGGCCCGCAAGACCCCGTCCCGGGCACCCTGCCATGCGGCAGGACCAAGGACGGAGCCCGGGGTGGGGAGGCTGCCCTCCCCGGGGCCCTCAGGGGCCCCGGACGGAGCTCCTGAACCCAGCCAAGCGACGGGGGCTCCCCGGGTACGACGGAACCCCGTCTCTGACCTTTGGCATAGCGGCAGGCCAGAGGACGGGGCCCAGGGCTGGAGCACCCGACCCGGGGCCCGGAGGGGCCCTTGGACCCAGCCGGGGCTCCCGGACCCAGAGGCGCAGGGGAAGCCTCCCCGGGACCCCGTCCCGGGCACCCTGCCATGCGGCAGGACTGAGGACGGAGCCCGGGGTGGGGAGGCCGCCCTCCCCGGGGCCCTCAGGGGCCCCGGACAGAGCTCCTGAACCCAGCCAAGCGAGGGGGGCTCCCCGGGCACCACGGAACCCCGTCTCGGACCTTTGGCATAGCGTCAGGCCGGGGGACAGGGCCCAGGGCTGGAGCACCTGACCCGGGGCCCAGAGGGGCCCCTGGACCCAGCCGGGGCTCCCAGGCCCAGAGGCGCAGGGGAAGCCTCCCCGGGACCACGGGACCCCGTCCCGGGCACCCTGCCACATGGCAGGACTGAGGACAGAGCCCGGGGTGGGGAGGCCGCCCTCCCCGGGGCCATCAGGGGCCCCGGACGGAGCTCCTGAACCCAGCCAAGCCAGGGGAGGCTCCCTGGGCACAACGGAACCCCGTCCTGTGCCTTTGGCAGTGCGGCAGGCTGGGGGATGGGGCCCAGGGCCGGAACACCCGACCCGGGGCCCGACGGGGCCCCTGGACCCAGCCAGGGCTCCCAGAGGCGCAGGGGAAGCCTCCCCGGGCCCGCCAGACCCCGTCCGGGTCACCCTGCCATGCGGCAGGACCGAGGACAGAGCCTGGGGTGGGGAGGCCACCCTCCCCGGGGCCCCTGGGAGCCGCTGAACCCAACCGAGCAGGGGGAGGCTCCCCGGGCACAACGGAACCCCATTCCGGGCCTTTGGAGGTGCGGCAGGGTGGGGGACAGGGCCCAGGGCCGGAGCACCCGACCCGGGGCCCGACGGGGCCCCTGGACCCAGCCGGGGCTCCCAGGCCCAGAGGCGCAGAGGAAGCCTCCCCGGGCCTGCCGGACCCCGTCCCGTGCACCCTGCCATGCGGCAGGACCAAGGACGGAGCTCCGGGGTGGGCCCCTGGGAGCCGCTGAACCCAGCCGAGCAGGGGGAGGCTCCCCGGGCCCGCGGGACCTCGTTCGGGCATCCTGCCACTCAGCAGGACCGAGGACAGACCCTGGGGTGGGGAGGCCGCACTCCCCGGGGCCCCTGGACCCAGCCCAGCAGGGGGAGGCTCCCCGGGCCTGCCGGACCCCATCCAGGGCAGACTGCCACGCAGCAGGCCCAGGGACAGCCCCAGGGCTGGGGTGGCATCCTGGCCCGCCCAGCTGCCGGCTGAGGACCGCTAGGCCGAGAGGGGTCCCAGAGTACCCTGTCCCTAGTAATCCGGAGGAAAGCTACCCCGCTTTCTGGGAATCTGTGCTCACCGCGAGGCTCAGGGGACCGTGGGCGCGAAAGTGCCCGACCTCCTGGAGCCCTGGCTGGGATCCGGGAGGCAAATGAGCCCTCATCGGGACTTCCAGGGCAGCCCGGCCATCTGATCGCCCCATTGGAAAGCATTGCGTGCGACCAGATGGCCGAGAGGAAAGGTGCGACCAGATGGCCGGGGTCGAAAGGATTCCCATCTGCCTGCCCCGAGCCGAGCCTTCCCGGTAGGGCTCCCGCCTGCCCATGCAGGGCTCGGGGGCTACGCTTCCCGGGGGCTCGGGGACCCCGGCTGGGCCGCATGCACGGGGAGGACCACCGGAGCTCTCGGGCCCGGGCGCCCAGGGGAGGACTGCCCGGGACCCATGGAGCCCGTCCCGGGCACCTTGCCACGCCGTGGGCCAGAGGAGGGAGCCCCGGATGCCTAGGGAGGTGTTGTCCGGGCATAGCCCATCTGGTCCCCGGCAGAGAACCGCCAGCTCGGGAGGGGTGTCCCGGCATACCCTGCCCCTAGTAATCCAGAGAGAGGCTACCCCACTTTCTGGGAATCCGTGCGCACCGCAAGGCTCAGGGGACCCTGGGCGCGAACGTGCCCGACCTCCTGGAGCCCTGGCTGGGATCCGGGAGGCAAATGAGCCCTCATCGGGACTTCCAGGGCAGCCCGGCCATCTGGTCGCCCCATTGGAAAGCATTGCGTGCGACCAGATGGCCGAGGGGAAAGGTGCGACCAGATGGCCGGGGTCGAAAGGACTCCCATCTGCCTGCCCCGAGCCTTCCCGGTAGGGCTCCCGCCTGCCCACGCAGGGCTCGGGGGCTCCGCTTCCCGGGGGCTCGGGGACCCCGGCTGGGCCTCAGGCACGGGGAGGACCACCGGAGCTCTCGGGCCCGGGCGCCCAGGGGAGGACTGCCCGGGACCCATGGAGCCCGTCCCGGGCACCTTGCCACGCCGTGGGCCAGAGGAGGGAGCCCCGGATGCCTAGGGAGGTGTTGTCCGGGCATAGCCCATCTGGTCCCCGGCAGAGAACCGCCAGCTTGGGAGGGGTGTCCCGGCATACCCTGCCCCTAGTAATCCAGAGAGAGGCTACCCCGCTTTCTGGGAATCCGTGCGCACCGCAAGGCTCAGGGGACCCTGGGCGCGAACGTGCCCGACCTCCTGGAGCCCTGGCTGGGATCCGGGAGGCAAATGAGCCCTCATCGGGACTTCCAGGGCAGCCCGGCCATCTGGTCGCCCCATTGGAAAGCATTGCGTGCGACCAGATGGCCGAGGGGAAAGGTGCGACCAGATGGCCGGGGTCGAAAGGACTCCCATCTGCCTGCCCCGAGCCGAGCCTTCCCGGTAGGGCTCCCACCTGCCCACGCAGGGCTCGGGGGCTCCGCTTCCCGGGGGCTCGGGGACCCCGGCTGGGCCTCAGGCACGGGGAGGACCACCGGAGCTCTCGGGCCCGGGCGCCCGGGGGAGGACTGCCCGGGACCCATGGAGCCCGTCCCGGGCACTTTGCCATGCTGTGGGCCGGAGGAGGGAGCCCCGGATGCCTCGGGAGGTGTTGTCCGGGCATAGCCCATCTGGTCCCCGGCAGAGAACCGCCAGCCCGGGAGGGGTGTCCCGGCATACCCTGCCCCTAGTAATCCGGAGGAAGGCTACCCCGCTTTCTGGGAATCCGTGCGCACCGCGAGGCTCAGGGGACCCTGGGCGCGAACGTGCCCGACCTCCTGGAGCCCTGGCTGGGATCCGGGAGGCAAATGAGCCATCATCGGGACTTCCAGGGCGGCCCGGCCATCTGGTCGCCCCATTGGAAAGCATTGCGTGCGACCAGATGGCCGAGGGGAGAGGTGCGACCAGATGGCCGGGACCGAAAGGACTGCCATCTGCCCGCCCCGAGCCGAGCCATAGCGGTAGGGCTCCCGCCTGCCCTTGCAGGTCTCCGGGGCTCTGCACCAGGGGCCCTTGTCCCGGGCAGATGGACACTTGGCAGGCGGCAGGATGGGGGCTCCCAAACCCCAGGCCCTGACCGAAACGCAGTCCCCGGGGCCGGTCCCTGCTTCTCAACCCAGCCAGGCCGGGGAGATCGGGGAGCCTGCCCAGGCACGAGGGACCCCTGTCCCGGGCACATGGACCCTCAGGACGTGCGCTCGTTTTCCACACATTTTTTCCAAAATTCTGCGTAGTGGCGCTACGCCAACTACGCCCAGCCCTAGTTCTGACGCCTATCAAAATGACCGAGCTCTATTCGCTGACAAATTGGAAACCTTGTAAGGACATCAATGGGGTAGACTGAATCAAGTGTTTGTATGCTGTGGTGCAGAAGCAGGCGTTTTGCAGCACAAGTTTCATTTTTTACACAAATGTATACATTTTAGGATGGAATGTCTCTTTTGGTTAATTCTACACCTGTTTTATGCTGGGAATTTGCAGAGACGCAGCTGCGCTCGCTCTGCCTTCTCATACCTGTCTCTGCCACTAAACCAGGGGCATAACCAGAGGTCGACGTGGGCAGGATCTGAGGAGGACCACGTGCCCATACTTTTTTAATTTGACAGAAAGAGTTCCCCTAATTTATGTTACAAGGCAACCATCCTGGGATGGTTAATTACGACATATGAGATGCCTCAGCTGAAGTGGAGGGGAGAGAGTCTGTGCTGTGAATTCGCGGGAGGATGGATAGCTGAACAAGAAACAAGCCTTCTTACCAGGGTGTCTGCTGCCTGAAAGAGATGTAAATGTGCACAATTGGTTAACCTGCAAATGTAAAGGCTGCCGGTATTGGCTTTAATTGATGAAGTCACTCAAAGAGTATTCTTTTTGAGAGGTATTGTAAGGTGACCTGATGAGCTGTGGAGTGTGTGCTTTTAATGGGCAGTTCAAATTTTTTTTTCCCTAAGTACAGGCTGTATATTACTTCGATTTATATTTTGGAAGCACTTTTTAATCTTGAATCTAAATCTTTTTGTGCAGTTTATGGCAGCCTGCACTGTGTTTAATGCCATTCATATTCACAGTGCTTTCTGTCACAGGCTGGGACTTCGTAACACTAAAAATACACCAGTCACTTTTCCCCACTGCACCAACCAGAATTCAATCCAGTGGCTCTCTGGTTGCACACACAGAAATCTGAAGTGATTGCATCAACCAATAGAGCTTCACAACAGAAAAATTGCATCTCTCACTGATTAGTTTAACTTGCATTTATTTTTCATTGAAGGTGTGTGTTACTTTATATGCAGTACCAACAAAATAGTTACAGAATATGTTGTTCTTTTTAGCTAGGACTTTGAACCCACCCCCATGTATACTGACCCCGCCCAATTGGAGTCAGGATCAGTGTTCCCATACTTTTTCTAATGCACTTTGACCGCTGGGCATAACATAGGCTCAGCCGCGGCCTGTGCAGGTAAGAGCGGTGGGGGCTGGGTTGGGCAGTGGGGCCGGGTGGGGGGGGGGGGGGATTTTGACAGACGACGACGAGGACAAATTAAATAAATAATTAATTTTCCCTTGTCGTCGTCTGTCAAAATCCCCCCCTACCCTGCCCCATCGCCCCACCGCTCTTACCTGCACGGGCCGCAGCTGCATAGGCCGCAATGCTAGAAGGGGCCCCTAAACCTTGAAGAGGCCCCCCATTCAGCCCAAGACTAAAGACTATCCGTGATACCGGAGACTTGAGGGGGCCCTCATTGCATTCTGCAGGGGGGGCCCCATCATTTTGCGTTACACCACTGCAAAAAACTGAACATGCAATGTTAAACTGCGACTGTTGAAATTAGACATTTAAATGCCAATTTATTTATCAACTGATCTTATATATAACCATGCTCTGTGTTTGAGATTATTATAACTGTATCCTTTTTTGTGCTTTTTCTTCCTTTTATGAAAATGTGTGTAATATTTCTATAAGAATATATTTCTTGGAAATAAAATATTTTGAACTGAAACTGAGCTTTCAACTGATCTTTTTTGAGCCAGTATTATATGCTGCGTCAATTGAGTGGTGTATTATAGGCAAGACAATACAATTTGATTGCCCCCAGAAATGGGAATGTTTGTGTGATGAGTGGCAAAAAATTCTAGATTAGTTTATGATTCTTCTGAGAAGCACTAGGAAGTAAGGGGGTCATTACGATGTCGTAACGTTCGCCACCGCCGAGCCGGCGGTGGCGACCGTTACGGCATCGTAACGAGTAATACCCCCCGCCATATTATAATGGCGGGGGTATTACGGCGGACGCAAAGTGCGTCCGCCGCTTGGCAATCATTACGATTGCCGGCTGGGTGGACTTGGCCCCTGATATGGTGGCGGTGCCTAGCAGGCACCGCCATCCATATTAGGATGCTTGCGGTTGAAGGCCTTTCCATGGCGGCGATGCCGCCATGGTAAGGCTGGCGGGGATTTGCTTTGGGGGCCCGTTGCGGGCCCCCGGGGGAGTGGGGGGTGCACTTGGGGGGTACCCATGGTACCCCCCTCCATTCCCATGCACAAGGTGGCAGGCACCGCGCGGTGCCTGCCACGTTGTGCATGCAAATGCACAACATGTCATTTTGACATTGCGGCGGGTGCTGCTGTAAGCAGCATCCGCCGCAATGTTAAATTGCGGAATGCGACCGCCAGGGTGGCGGTCGCATCCTAATCGGTGCTGCAGGACCGCCGCATGTCTGGCGGCCGGTCCCGTTACCACTGGGATGGCGGGCAGACTAAAGTCCGCCCGCCATCCTAATCGGCCCCTAAGTCGTTAATGAGTCGTATAACAGAGAATGGTGGGGCAGGGCTCAAGTTTCATCATTAACGTATATCATTCACTTGGGAAACAGTAACACGCCTTATTACAGCGCTTAGAGGTGACTAAGCGTTACACAAGCAGTCAGTTAGTCATATGTTTTGGGGCATGAGCCAGAGACTTCTTGTATGACAATAAGTGTTCTCCCAATATTTTACCCCTCGCCCTGAAATTTCCTTCATGCTCTTGCACCGGTTGGTGTTATCACGAATCATCACCTTCAGGATATCTTAGTACATGTAAGACAGGGTGTTCTAACAAGGAGGTGATTGTATATTGAGGCTTTTCACGTACACTTCGCCGCCATCTTGAACGATACAAAACATGCTTTGCGATAATTAGTTTCCACAATGTTGTTGTTCGGTTGCACTCTGTAGTAATGAAGTCCAGACAGGATGATGTAGTTCAAGATGATTTTTTGTAGATATGTGGATGAGCCCCACCAGGAGCAGCCAGCAAGCTGCTCAGCCCCATCTCAACTGTAGCATTTCTTCACAGAGTACCAACATTCCGAAATACATCATCACTGTAACATTCCACTGGCTGAGCATGTGATGGAAAGTGGCATACATTAACATGAACAGGAAACTAGGATACTACCTACTTGTTGCTGCTTTGTCAGTGACCACAAATGTAATCTGATCATAATTTATATTGTTAATGTGAGGATGTGCTCTCAGAAATACAGTCTGACTTCAGATAAGTTGAAACACAGGGACGCTTTTCCAGATGTTGACACAAACAAATGACTGCTTTAAAATAATAGGCGTTTCATATTGCGTCATTGTGTTTTAAATTTCCCCAACACTGACGCACCTCACCTGTGATACCCTGGAGGCTGAAGTCCACACACAGCCTTTGTGTACAGTGATGCTTCCCACAGCAGGGTAGTCCCCTAGCTGGAGCACCCACAACCTGAGCAAGATGAAGGGTGAGGATTTTGCACCTGTCGTCAACCTCTCTGAAGTAGTAATCAGGGACAAAGGGCAGGTCTGGCCTAGAAACGTTGTTACCTTGCACAACCTAAAGCGCAGTCCCAAGCCCCACCCTTCACCCGACCAATTGGTCATGGATGGTAAGTGCTGTAAAAATCCAACTAGAATACAATACAACCTTCGATTTAAAACAGGTGAGAGATTGTGTGTTCCCAGGCAATATTTTATTTCATAGAGTCTTTCTTTTCTTCATTATCACATAGGAGAACACCTTCACGATGCCTGCTGTACAAACATCTCTTGTGCATAAATTATTAGACTGTAATGTTGTTCCATATATAATAACAATATGGGATATATATGGGGTGCACTTGACAATTGACTTTCCTCTTAGGGCCAGATGTATCAAAAAAATGTTTTGCGATTCCCTGATTGCGAATCTTTGTGATTCACAATTAGGGAATCGCAAAACGGCATGCATGAAAGTGTTTAGTACACTTTCTGCGATTCCTAAGGGGTCGCAAATGACCTACCTCATGAATATTAATGAGGTAGGTCGCAATTTGCGACCCCCTTGGAATCGCTAAAATCCCAGGGATGGTGGCCTGCTGGAGTCAGCAGACCACCATCTCCGTGATTGCCTTTAAATAAAGCAAACATTTTTTTTTTAAATGCTGACCGTTTTCCTTAAACGAAAACGGGATGCATTTAAAAAAGAAAAATGAAAAGGTTTCTTTTCAGTTTTTAAGAGTAGGCAGTGGTCCGTGGGACCACTGCCTGCTCTCAAAAAATGCATTTAGGAACTTTCACAAAGGGGAAGGGGTCCCTTGGGGACCCCTTCCCATTTGCGAATGGGTTACCACCTACTTGAAGTAGGTGGGAATATGCGAATGTTTTGCGACCGCATTTACGGATTCATACATACCGATGCGATTCGGTATTAGGAAGGGACGCCCCAAATGTGCCCCTTCCTAATACTGAATCACAAACCCAAATTGCGATCAGTAACAGGTTACCGAATCGCAATTTGGGTTTGCTACATTTGAGAAGCCTTTTTTGCGTTCGCAAACGGGCCGATTCGCAGAATCAGCCTGTTTGCGAACTCAAAAAGGCTTGATACATCTGCCCCTTAGTTCACTAGTAGCATTTTCGTCTTGGCAGATTGGCCTGAATGTTTCCAAGTTTATATTTAAAAACTATCACTTTAATGAATGCCTCTCAATACAGTGATGTGATATCATGCTACCTGACATTAAAGAAATACACTTCTTTGAATTTTGAGATTTTAGGAAATTTTTACCTGATGTTTGTTGAACGATTTACATGCCAAACATTTTCAAGGCTCACCTTGAACACCAGTTGTTAGACCCAGAGCCCACCCTTGGCTCGGCTCTGGCTCTGCTCTGAAGAAAGAATAAAGGTCGTAGAGGTATTGGTTAAAAATCCAGTTAGAATTGTGGCCAGGGGCGGCTCCTCCACTAAGGCGGATGAGCGCCGCCCCACTGCTCTGTGAGCAGGTGAAAAAGGAAAAATAAAATGATAATAACGCATTGTTATTATCATTTTATTTTTCTGTCCTTGCTCAGCTGGTTAGGGGCGGGCGGGGCTATGTCAGAGGAGCAGGAGAAGGAGTGGCGCACATGACAGTTTAGTTGGCCATCTTGAGCTGGCCAAACAGTTATGCGCACTTAGCATGTTCTTCACCGGGCTGTGTTGCACAGCCTGGGTGGAGAACATGCCCATGCTCCCAGTCCCTCTCTGAACGCCGAACCTCGGTGCTCAGACCAATCACAACGCTGCTATCAGCAGCGTCGTGATTGGCTAGGAGAGTCTGGAAGCCTGGGTGCTTCCTGTTCCTGCCCCCAGAAGCGGGTGAAAAGGACTGAGAGGCGGCGGCAAACAGGTAAGTGATTTTTATTTCTTCATTCCCTCTCCCCCCACTGCGACCTGCCTCCACACCTCCGTCAAGTAGCAGCCGCTACCAGTTGTGGCATCTCTGTTAAAGGGGCATGGGTTAACAATATGGCCAGTAGTGTAGCAAGGATGACTGAGGCCTCGCTGCAGGCAAGAAAAATGGCCTCTTTGACTGCTGTTGGTGTAGTAAAATATAGCAATTGTCAAGGATTGGTGAGCCCCTTAGGGCTGGGGGTCCCAGGGCCACTGCACCCGCTGCACCAATGGTAGCCACATCACTGAATGTGGCTGCACCAATTGCTAATGCTTCAGTGTGAAATTGTATCCAAAAGCAAGCGTCAAGGCTCCCAAAGCCAGGGTCGGATTGGTAACGCGGGCACTCGGGAAATGGCCGAGGGGCCGGTATCCGAGTTCCAGCTGTGGGCCGCTTATTTGGGCAGACTGGGGGCTGATTTGGGCAGTGTCTGTGCTGTTCAGATGACGCCAGTGGCCCAGCGGGTGCCTGAGTGGCCTTTCTGGAGGCAGATTGGTGTCCATTACCTCCCTTTTATCAACGGGCAGAGGTGTCACTCCCTTTCTCTCTCTGGGCCGGCCCATTAATGTATGCATATTGAGCGGGGGCAGGGGGCTTGAGCATAAGTTGCCTCACTTGTTTTTCAGGTGTGTTTCACCAGTGTGAACTAATCCGTGCATTTTTAAAAAATCTAAACAAAGTTAAGAAAACATGCCTCTGTCAGAGACCCCCCACCCCCTTCTTTTTAAAAAACTTCGCCAAAGCAGTGCTTTGCGGAAAGGCAATATGCAAATGTGGGTCACTTTTTTTAGTGTGCCCGGGCCGATTTTTAATCCCAATCCATTCCTGCCCAATGCCGCATTATTAAATGTTATCAATAGGCATATAAGAAGTCATACCCCTTCCTCACAAGGGCTCCTTACTGGCGAAAACTTTGCAAACCCGCACTAGTTGAGAAGGCCACCAGCACCATTCATAGAGGGGAGATCTGAAATGTGTGCTCCGTCATCTCTTTCTATAAGGGAAGCTGGGTGCCACGATTCGAGCCTGTTCAGGAAGTCATAGGATCCGCAGGATCACTAAATATTCTTGTGAGGGTCCCCAAGTTAATCATTCATCTTCTGGAGACCAGACTTCCCGGATTCATAAATCAGGTCCTTGGATTTCGCTATGTGAGGCATTAATGGTCCATCGTGAGATCAGATATATTTGGTGCCCTTAGATGCCATGACAGTAAGGGGGACTATGTAAGATTGCAAATGAAGACTGCTGCCCTTCTGGATTGCGTTCGAAGTGTAGAATATACATAAAATCACACAGGGACCCATTAAAATCGAGATGCAAGGAAATGAATCTGTCACCTGCCACACACATCATATTTTGACAGGTGATTTGAGTAATGTATGTGAAGTAGCATACAAGGATGGAGGTCTCGCTGGACGCTCTGGTCTTGATCAATCTGAGTGACTGTTTTCGACTGCGCAGAGGAATAGGATTCACCAGAATTCCCAGTACCCAGTTGTTAATGCTAATATACCTCATATTGGGTCCTCACGAGTAGTGGACTCTGTCTTTGATGTTTTTTGCATTCTATCATGGAACATAGGTGGTTTGTGTCAGAAATGAGAGACAGAGGCTGATAGTATTTTACTTCTAAGCGTTTCATTTGCTAGTTCCCGTAAACCTGGTCTATCACCCCCATTTTTATGAAAAGCTTTGTCAATTACAGTGTGGATGCCACCTCTAGTCTGAGGGTAGGCCGTCGAGGGGCTTGAAGGTCTAGGTTTGGGTAGCCACATCTGCTATTTCAAACCGGCCATAGGTTAAGATGTTTAAAGTTCATAACAGATGTAATAGCAGCAGTAAGCCTAGTTGTGAGTCACCCCTTTTATTCCAAGATGATGGCTTATTGCCCAGCAAGATTGCAAGGGCCAGATGTACAAAGCATTTTTCTTTTCGCAAATGGCCCAATTTGCAGAATCGGGCCGTTTGCACCGGAAAAATGCTTTTTCAAATGCACAAAATGCAAAATGCGATTTGGTACCTTAATACTGAATCGGTATGGTATATATTACTGTTTTGCGAACAAATTCCAGTCGCAAAACAGTAATACTTTACCAACAATTTAAAACTGGTAAGCCATTTGCAAAGGGGAAGGGGTCAGAAGGGACCCCTTCCCCTTTGAGAATGTCAATTATAATATTTTTTTAAGAGCAGGTAGTGGTCCCAGGGACCTCTGCCTACTCTTAAACTAGCATTTGCAATGCAATAGGTCTCGCATTTGCGAGAGTTTGAGGCTATTGACATTGTAAATGACACTGCCTTTTATTTATGTGTTTTGAAAACCTGCAAGCGGTGTGTAAACACGCACTTTGTACTTTGCAGGTTTTCTTAACACATACATAAAAGGTATTGTCATTTACAATGCCATATTGCATTGTAAATGCTTTTCGCAGTGTTGTTTATTCTATAAACTATCCCTTCTGTGCCTTCCCTCTCACGCATTTTTACGTCATTCTCTCCTTTTCCACCGTTCTTCCCCCGCATTACTTATACAGTTTAAACAGCAATGTAGTTAAAATAAAGCAAATCAATGCAGCTATACATACACTTCTTGGCGTTTGGATCTTTCACAGAAACAATAGGCTGCAGCTAGTGAATAAATAATTCACGGTCCTGGAAAGCACTTTTGAGTGTGACATCGCAGATATCGTCGTGGATAAGCATCTTGAAGTTAGCAGCTGGCTGGGCTGCAGTACATGAAGAGGGAATGTCCTGAAAGGAATATCCTCAGATAGGACAGGCCTGCTCATTTACCAGCTACATAAAGTTCTCGTCCGGCGTATTTCAATATAAAAAGTGGTCAAAGCTGGTGAAAGAAGTTCAGGGGCCTGTCTTGAAGTAGCAGTGATCCCCAGAAAACACAGCGAGGAGTCCAACAAAATAATTGGCTTGGCTCAGCTGACCAGGCCTAGCGCTTCCCGCAGGTCCACGCGGTGTAAAGAGAAATCCCAGGCCTCCACGGGGCTCAGGGCTCTGACGCCACACTGTGTTATCAGCAGCACCACGGCCAGCTAACTGCTGTGACTAAATGGAGATTAGGAAGTCCCTGGGCGGCGGATGAAACGCCAGGCCTTCCCCGAGCAGCGGGCTGAGAGGCGGGATTGGCTGACACGCCACAGAGCTGTGGAGGAGTTACAGGGCGATCCAGAGTCTGCAAGGTACAGAAGGGTACTATATTGCAGCAGCACAACAAGGGTGCTAAGCCAAGGATACCCAGGGATGTCTTAGCGTGTCCCCTGGAAGAACTACGGCGCCCCGTTACCCTACGGGCGGTTGTGGGTCTGAGCAACCGGGGGCTGCCTGGAACGCTCCGCCCACCTGTTGGGGGGCGTGAGTGAAGGAGTGGACTGGCGGTCCACTGATGGGAGAGGTGGCCTCTCCCAATAATGAGTAACCACCGATTGGCGACGGCCACGGTGCAATTTGGCTCATCAGACGGGCAGGCGGCATAGGGGCTGGCCTGCCCTGGGATCGCCCGTAAGATAACCCACCATGTTGGCATATTGGTTATGCAAATAAACCTGCAGCAAAATTTCTCCACTAAAAAGGTGTTGTGTGGTTTATTTATGTATGTTGCTGTATGAGAACTGAGTGTTGCCGATATTGGCACTATGCCAAGGCTGCCCAGGGGGGCCACGTAGGGGACCCTCCAACAGGGCTGCCGCCTTAGTGCCACAGGAAGGCACAGAAGTCTGCTGACTAGGCTCCCTGGGCTAGGGACCAGGGGGTCTGCGGGCCGCGTCACTTCCGGCCGTGGGAGGGGGACAGGGGTACAAAAGCCTTCCCCCGCCCACTGTACGGTCTCTTGACCGCTACCCGTCTCGCTGTTTCCCACCCTATCGCTTACCCTGCGGACGGCCAAAGGGTAGTACGGGGAGGGGAAGAATCTAACTTATTGTTTTGTGTTGCAGGAGGAGTTACAGGGCGATCCATAGTCTGCAAGGTACAGAAGGGTACTATATTGCAGCAGCACAACAAGGGTGCTAAGCCAAGGATACCCAGGGATGTCTTAGCGTGTCCCCTGGAAGAACTACGGCGCCCCGTTACCCTACGGGCGGTTGTGGGTCTGAGCAACCGGGGGCTGCCTGGAACGCTCCGCCCACCTGTTGGGGGGCGTGAGTAAGGGAGTGGACTGGCGGTCCACTGATGGGAGAGGTGGCCTCTCCCAATAATGGGTAACCACCGATTGGCGACGGCCACGGTGCAATTTGGCTCATCAGACGGGCAGGCGGCATAGGGGCTGGCCTGCCCTGGGATCGCCCGTAAGATAACCCACCATGTTGGCATATTGGTTATGCAAATAAACCGTAGCAAAATTTCTCCACTAAAAAGGTGTCGTGTGGTTTATTTATGTATGTTGCTGTATGAGAACTGAGTGTTGCCGATATTGGCACTATGTTGATTGCAACCCTAGCCATGGTGTGTGGTGTTTTTTTCTCTTCTCTAGCATATGGCCATTTAATTGGAACAGCAATTGTATGAGTCCTCATAGGGAGTGGTGACTGTAATGTTGTAGTTTCCCGTACGAACTCTTGCCTATGTGTGGTTTAGAAGCGTGGGATGGGGTAAGACCATTGCTTAATTTGTAAAAAAAAAAAAAAGTGCCAGAGCCCTCGTCAGGAGACCACTGCAGCGTGCACCACACATTGCCCATGCCACCGCTGCCAATAATAGTACCAACACAACTACTAACCATCACACTGCTATAAGTGTGACAAACAGACTATTCCAGGCCCTCAAAGCTATAAGAATGGCTTAGGTGGCAGGTTATAGTTATTTTCAACCTATATTGAATTAATAAACAACTGCTGTTGTTTTCATCTCTAAATTAGAAAGACATTGCCACCATGTGGCAGACTTTCACAAGCACCAGTGTTGACAATTAATGCCGGTTCTGAGCACCGCAAACCACCAGCACAAATTAAGCCCTGGGTAAGACAGACTGAGAATAGAAATGAAGAGAATCAGACAGTGCTCATGCACTCTTCCAGATTCTGCTGCCACCTTTCATGCTCATATGTTTTTTTTTGTTGCTTTATCTAGTTGTTGGCTTACCGATTAAAGCATTTTCCGGAAACGGTAAACTGTGTAGGTGTCATGATAATCCCATTTTCGAGGTAGTAGGAGTCTGACACAGCAATATGGTCAGTGGTGCTGGAGCAATTTTTAGAGTGTGGGTGCTGCCATCGGTGTTACGTCACTGAAGTCAGAATGGTGAAACATTCAAGGGTCACACAAAGAAAAAGTGTAGCAAATTAGCTGCCGCAGGAGAGGGTAAGGGTGTGATATGTAGCCCATGGTGCATTTTGGAACACAGAATCACAAATATATTATTAAATCATGCTGTGGTAGCACACTTGTTTACAGACCACGCATTTTCCATTGAAATGGCCGCTAAGTTTGCATGGACATGTAGGTTTACTGATAAAACTATACAGCGCACAAACGATTTTGATTGCAAATCTGTTTATTGGGTTTTTGTTAGGTTACAGCCTATCAATATGCGGAGTATAACCGCATTATGGGAGCCACCATTACAATTGAACTGGAAAGTGGCTGAACGGGTGAGGTATGGGAACCTACGATGAGCATCCAGATAGACACGTCAGTTCCTTCGCACACAACATTCAATTAAACCCAGGGTCCAAGGGGTCATCACCTAAGTTACATCTGGGCATGGTAGGGGTAGGTTGGTCATATACACAGCAGCCGTTGGCAAACCCCGCAATGGGCTACACCAACAGGATGTCACCACGTGCTTCATCCAGCCGCAGGGGGGGGTTTCTGTAGAACGGGGCTGTCTGATCGGGGATTTGATAGCAGAGGAGCAATTGAGCAGTGGGCTGTGTGGCCCTCAGTTCCCACGTGACACGGAAGGAATAGATGTGGGCACTGCGTGGCGGGCCGGTTGGTCACCGTACAAGCGATTGTGGGTGATGCCAGGGTCGAGGCTTTAACCACAGCGGGCCGGTGCCTACCCGTAATGCAAAACGGGCTAGTCGAGCAGTACGTTTTCAGCCCAAGGGCTGTGCTCCTAGACAGGGGCTTATTTATTGGTTGTCACAGGCCCCCCTCTTTAAGGCAGATTTACGGTGCAGTTATGCTGGAATAGTATTTTGTGTGTTTCCAGGCATAGGGTACTGCGCGTAAAGCGCCATGATCCCAATCTCGAGGAGGTATAGGTGACCCACGGGCCAAACTTATGTCATGGAATGGGGGGCTGAGGTTTGAGTCCCGGCTCCATTTATTTGATTTTCCGTCCCTCAAATCAAGAGGGGCCCAGTACACGCCAGACAGTAAACCTAAATTACCTCCCTGACGGGCTTAGGCTTCTGTGTTTATGGCTGTCGTCGGTGTGGGTGAGCATATTGGCGCTGGGCTGCATGGGGGCGAAGGCCTCTCCCCTCCTTCGTTCTCAGGTGCTTGTAGTTATTTTCGCAGTTTTTTTGCAGGAGCACGCGGTGAGCGTTGCCATGGACCCGAGGTCCACTCTTCGCAGGGGGACGAGGCACGGAAGGTTAGTCGCAGGTTCTCTGCACAAACTGGCCCGGTAGAACCTGGAATGCCCATGCGCGCTGCTAGCGCCAGTTGTAGCGGGGCAACCGCTGCCTGAGTGGTTACCGGTGAAGGAGTGTGTCTCGTGGTGCTCTGTCCTGCGCCGGAGTGCGTACGCATTGTTTAATTTATTTGCAGTCTTATTTCGCGCGGAATTGGCCCGAAGGCATCAGAGGGCTTTACAACGAGCAGGACAACAAGGGTACGGCGTGTTAGTCACAATGATTTAACACAGCTGCCAAGGCAGATTGCTACGGGTGATATGCTCCAGATTTAAGTGTAATATGTGACGTTTCAGCGACTAGGGGCGACACTTCCACCATTACAACAGGGGCACGCATGATTGGTTAGCAGCCCGGGCCTCTTCTGTTTGTTCGCTAAAAGGGTGCCGCCCATGGTTTAGGAAATGCCTTCCGGTGTAGGTGCGGTGACTCCGGAAGTGAATTTTGATTACCTTGTTGCTGGCAGTGTGGTGCCGGGAGAATAGTCTGGTCGTATTTGCTCCCCTTTACCCATTGAGCGCCTAGTTTTGACGGTAACCATGCCGGAGCTCACTGTGGAGAGGCACGTGATGTGTGTTCAGGGGTAGTATTGCGGGCTTGGTGGTAATGGTCGAACGCAAGCAAACGGTTATTATGGTTTCGGGGCGTTTATTATTACAGCGTTATTGTGTTGTCTGCGGGTAAACGCAACCAGAGATCGGAACCGAAAACGAAGTCCCTTCGTTTTCAAATATAGAATGTATTAGCATATTTGGAGTGACAGTAGGGGGTGTTGTAGCCAGCGTTTTGGGCGTTGTGCATTTCAGTACAAGGCGTACTTCAGGCCACAGGCTTAGAATCATGCTTGTACTTGTATAGGGGGAGTATATATATTTTAATTGGTACCAGCAGGATTACATAAGATGGCAAAGGTTACAGCACAGGAACTCTGTTTCATCCAGAATGCAGGGTCATCTCGGGCATATAGGTGTAACGTGACTAGTGCATAGGGGATGGCACGTTGTTTCAAGGTTTCCCATGGGTGTAAACAGGCCTGGTTTGCAGTTATGGGATAGGCTAAAGGAGGACTTTTACTAGGGTGTCAGCAGTGGCCCACATGCAGCAGGCGCGCACTGGAGCAACTCTGCGACAAAGTTGTAAGGGTGGAGTGGGAGACAGATTAACCTCTAACTTTTGCAGTCTAGATCTTGCACAGTCTCATGATTCAGTACTGCAGCGATTTGCAATTTCTCTCTAGGAAGCCATATCGGTTGCTTATTGGCCTATGCAACTCTTAACCTTTGACAAAGGCAATGTTAGGACGGGCGAGGGGTCCAAAGGCTACAGGTTGTGCAATTAGAGGGAAACTGGACAGACGGCCCAGAACTGTGTGGCACACTAGGCTAGGAAAAGATTGCAGCTTAATGTTTGAACCCAATGCCTAGGAGAGGCCCATCGCCCAGGCCAGAATCACGGGGCCAGCGGGTGGCTTGACGACGTACGTTCTTCTTAGAAACAAGCAGGTACTCTGGTCAGAGTAACTGCACTGCTAAATTTCCAATTTTAGCACGGGGGATAACGGATAACACTAGTGGAGCATGGCCGAGTGACATTGCATTCCAGATTGTTCAGGTACTATTATACTACCCTTATGTGCCTATGCTCCACCTTTACCGTACTCCTGACGGTTAGGGCAGTCAATTGTGGACCCAAAATGACATTACTTGGTGGCATCTTGCCCACAGCCAACCTAGCAGCTTTGCACAGGCACACATGAGGGTCCTTACTTGGTGTCAGTAATTTAAGGCCCAGGGCTAGGTGCACTGGTAAGCTTTTGTTCCCTTATACAGTATTCATTTAGTGGTTAAACCGGTACTAAGGTGGGGATATCTTTGGCAGAATTTTAATCGTTGAACGCACGTAGTGATGAAGTAATAGTGTCCTAATTGGCACAACAGGATAAACTTTTGGAAAGGGAGATGGTAAAAATGTTCATTTGGTCTAACAGTGCCAGGCTAACGGGGACGACTTGAACAAGAAACATACTTGAGTGGTTACTCAACACTGTTGGTTAGAAGGGATGTTGTCAAGAGCAGAACTCAAACTAATTAGCCTAAATACATGATGGAGACGATTTAAGTGACATGCCTAAAAGCTGTAAATGTTGTGCTAAGGGGATGGCATGCCGAGGGAGACATCTTCCAGATTTCACTGGATCCCCTCAAGCTAACAAGCCTAAAGTAAGCGGAGGATGCTCGATTGATTTGTTAGACCTGTTATTAGTTTATGCTACGCACCAGGTACTGTGAAGTAGACATTGGTACTCAAATCATAGGTACGGCCAGGACACATGTCGTTCAATACACACACCTCCAGACAGGACTGCCCCCTCCCCCGCCTTGAGCAAAGGGAAATAAAACACTATATGGGTTGGCATGCTTTTACAGACGTTTGTGGCAAGCTCGCACATGTGGGTGTCCCACTGAGTTTGGGGGCAGGTTAGCAGGCTTCATCTTGTCACTGCTCTGTCAGAGCCAGCAGACCCCTAGGGTGACAGCGCGCTAAAATACACGTCATATTGGAGGTAGGTCCAGGATAAAAGGTTGGGCTTGGTGAGGCTCAAAGCCAAAGCGGTTGTGGTATCTTTCAAAGGGGCACATCGGGTTGGGCAGTACAAAAAGTTTCAAGTGCAACTGGGGATCCTCTCATTTATGTCAGATCCTGCTCATTTGTTCCCGCAGAGTTTGGGGCAGGGTAACGGGCCGCACCTTGTCTCTGTGGGTTTGATGCGTGGCCGGGTCGTTTGACCGAGTAGAGGCAATAGAGGCAATATCGCTTGTATTCTGGGCATGAAGGAATGCCAGGCAAGAATCTAGCGAAGGCAAGTAGCGGTACTTTTGGGGGCATTTGTTGTATTGTCTCTCTGGCAGACCGCCATGCTAGGGGACTGTCTTAGGTCACGCACATCAGGCAGAGGTGCCCAGTGGAAGCACATGAGGGGGACTGCACAGAACAGGACACTACACAGGTTAGATGCCGGCGAATGGTGGCTACACTACTGCACAGGGCAAAGTAAACCTGGACTGAGTCTCATGCGGGGAGTGGTGGTGGTTGCTACCTCAGTACACAGGATCACTCCCTGTTGGGTCTATCGATCATCGCAATGGGCATTAATTTACAGCCTCTCCAGTCTCTGCCATACTGTGAGTAGGTTAGCCATGGACTTTAATAAAGTGCTGCAATGGCCCTCTATTACTATAGTACAGCATCTAGTTTACCGGTGCTTACTGGACCATCGTTAGCACCAGCAGCGACTCACATGGGCAGCGGTATAGCTTCCTTTTATTTCGCCTGGGTTTGGGGCTGGCAGCGTCATCAAACTTTGCAGACAGAAACAGAATAGGCAAAGATAGGCATACCTGGGATTGTACAACGCGTACTCAGCAGTAGGTTTCAGCATAATCATGGTATACCGTTGTAAAAAAAAACAAAAAAAAAACGTAAGGTTATGGGCTACACACGAATAGGCACTTTCTGTCAGCTGGGGCGTGAATGTGCCATTCCCAAGAGGGTGCGGGTTGCCTTGATAGTACTGATATGGAGGGGATGGAGCACTAATACGACGGACAACTACGAGAGCACATGCTGCAGTCATAGTTATGGTTAAATTGATTGCATGTTACCAGTTGCTCCAGTTAAGCAATTTTCCTTGGGAGTTGTCAGCAAACATTCGGATTGCAATTTTGGTGGTTAGCCGGTTGGCAGGCCTTTTAGATGTGTGTTTCTAGCTCAGGCATGCCCAAGCATGGGTCAAGGTGCTTGAAGTCTGCCCTGGGAGACAAGTTCACAGGCATGTGGAGCGGTAGAACTGAAAGGGGCTTGGGTTCGACCTCGGGTCGCAGGGTCAGATCCTGGTAGGTTCACTTAGCATTTCATCCTTCTTCGGTCGATATATCGAGTACCACTGAGTTGAGTAACAATAAACATGTGCAAATTCTCCCGCCCTTTATCCTTGGCTGACAGCCATGCAGGTTGTGGAAGTTGTCATCCAACAAGTGTGCTTTGGTCCAACGGGTCTCCGGTTACAAAGTTTCAAGTAGACCACATCATGCAGGCATGCTTGCAATTGTCAGGACAGACAGGGGGAGACAAGAGTTCAGCAGCCACTCCTTCAGGATTGGGGCGGCAACCACTGCCTTCTTTCAGGGATGCCGCCAGAGCGAATTAAGCAAGTAGGGCGCTGGGAGTCGCAATGCTACAAACGATATATAAGGCCTTGAGCGGCAGGATATGGCGAGAGGACTCTTAGGTACTATGTGGCAACCGACAGGTGTTTAAAGGTGTACGGTTTTGGCCCGGATTGCCAAAGGATGTTGCAGTGATGTGGTTTTGTTGTGCAAGTGGAGATTATTAGAATATAAACGTTACAATAAGTATGGGTAACATCTCTTAATTTACCAGGAACCAAGGTCTGGGTAATTGGCCATTCAAGTATCGTTAGAGTGGCACAGTGGGCTCAGATAAGAAAGTGGTGACATGGCTTCTCCGCCACAGAGATAACGTGGCTAGGTTACCCGGGTATGCGCTGGAACGAGCTGATGAGGAAGCTGCAGCAGAGACTTGGGGGAGGGATCGGTCCACCTCCTATTCTGGTCATACACTTGGGAGGGAATGACCTGACGACTCTGGGGAGGAGAGTACTGCTCCAAGACATGAGGGACATCATGTGTCAGTTGAGTAATCAGCTTGGGGCATGTGAACTGTGGTGGTCTGAAATTTTACCTCGCCCAGTTTGGCAAGGAGCCCGATCTGGAGACGCCATTGAGATATCACGTAGGAGAGTGAACAGCGCCAGGCGTAAATTCACGGAGCAAAGGGGATTTGGCTTCATCAGGCATGGTTTTCTTCATGCCAAGTCTACTGGATGCTGGGAAGTGGATGGGATTCACCTCTCAAGGGTAGGCATGGACTTAATTTTGCTGGGCCTTGGGGAGGCCTTGGAAGCAACAGGCTGTAGGTAGGAATATCTGCCTTGGTGGGGGGCCCTGGTGGTGACGGTGGCCACCCCCAGAGTTGTGGAGGAGTTACAGGGCGATCCATAGTCTGCAAGGTACAGAAGGGTAGTATATATTGCAGCAGCACAACAAGGGTGCTAAGCCAAGGATACCCAGGGATGTCTTAGCGTGTCCCCTGGAAGAACTACGGCGCCCTGTTACCCTACGGGCGGTTGTGGGTCTGAGCAACCGGGGGCTGCCTGGAACGCTCCGCCCACCTGTTGGGGGCGTGAGTAAGGAGTGGACTGGCGGTCCACTGATGGGAGAGGTGGCCTCTCCCAATAATGGGTAACCACCGATTGGCGACGGCCACGGTGCAATTTGGCTCATCAGACGGGCAGGCGGCATAGGGGCTGGCCTGCCCTGGGATCGCCCGTAAGATAACCCACCATGTTGGCATATTGGTTATGCAAATAAACCTGCAGCAAAATTTCTCCACTAAAAAGGTGTTGTGTGGTTTATTTATGTATGTTGCTGTATGAGAACTGAGTGTTGCCGATATTGGCACTATGCCAAGGCTGCCCAGGGGGGCCAAGTAGGGGACCCTCCAACAGGGCGGCCGCCTTAGTGCCACAGGAAGGCACAGAAGTCTGCTGACTAGGCTCCCTGGGCTAGGGACCAGGGGGTCTGCGGGCCGCGTCACTTCCGGCCGTGGGAGGGGGACAGGTGTACAAAAGCCTTCCCCCGCCCACTGTACGGTCTCTTGACCGCTACCCGTCTCGCTGTTTCCCACCCTATCGCTTACCCTGCGGACGGCCAAAGGGTAGTACGGGGAGGGGAAGAATCCAACTTATTGTTTTGTGTTGCAGGAGGAGTTACAGGGCGATCCATAGTCTGCAAGGTACAGAAGGGTACTATATTGCAGCAGCACAACAAGGGTGCTAAGCCAAGGATACCCAGGGATGTCTTAGCGTGTCCCCTGGAAGAACTACGGCGCCCCCTTACCCTACGGGCGGTTGTGGGTCTGAGCACCCGAGGGCTGCCTGGAACGCTCCGCCCACCTGTTGGGGGGCGTGAGTAAGGGTGTGGACTGGCGGTCCACTGATGGGAGAGGTGGCCTCTCCCAATAATGGGTAACCACCGATTGGCGACGGCCACGGTGCAATATGGCTCATCAGACGGGCAGGCGGCATAGGGGCTGGCCTGCCCTGGGATCGCCCGTAAGATAACCCACCATGTTGGCATATTGGTTATGCAAATAAACCTGCAGCAAAATTTCTCCACTAAAAAGGTGTTGTGTGGTTTATTTATGTATGTTGCTGTATGAGAACTGAGTGTTGCCGATATTGGCACTATGTTGATTGCAACCCTAGCCATGGTGTGTGGTGTTTTTTCTCTTCTCTAGCATATGGCCATTTAATTGGAACAGCAATTGTATGAGTCCTCATAGGGAGTGGTGACTGTAATGTTGTAGTTTCCCGTACGAACTCTTGCCTGTGTGTGGTTTAGAAGCGTGGGATGGGGTAAGACCATTGCTTAATTTGTAAAAAAAAAAAAAAGTGCCAGAGCCCTCGTCAGGAGACCACTGCAGCGTGCACCACACATTGCCCCTGCCACCGCTGCCAATAATAGTACCAACACAACTACTAACCATCACACTGCTATAAGTGTGACAAACAGACTATTCCAGGCCCTCAAAGCTATAAGAATGGCTTAGGTGGCAGGTTATAGTTATTTTCAACCTATATTGAATTAATAAACAACTGCTGTTGTTTTCATCTCTAAATTAGAAAGACATTGCCACCATGTGGCAGACTTTCACAAGCACCAGTGTTGACAATTAATGCCGGTTCTGAGCACCGCAAACCACCAGCACAAATTAAGCCCTGGGTAAGACAGACTGAGAATAGAAATGAAGAGAATCAGACAGTGCTCATGCACTCTTCCAGATTCTGCTGCCACCTTTCATGCTCATATGTTTTTTTTTGTTGCTTTATCTAGTTGTTGGCTTACCGATTAAAGCATTTTCCGGAAACGGTAAACTGTGTAGGTGTCATGATAATCCCATTTTCGAGGTAGTAGGAGTCTGACACAGCAATATGGTCAGTGGTGCTGGAGCAATTTTTAGAGTGTGGGTGCTGCCATCGGTGTTACGTCACTGAAGTCAGAATGGTGAAACATTCAAGGGTCACACAAAGAAAAAGTGTAGCAAATTAGCTGCCGCAGGAGAGGGGTAAGGGTGTGATATGTAGCCCATGGTGCATTTTGGAACACAGAATCACAAATATATTATTAAATCATGCTGTGGTAGCACACTTGTTTACAGACCACGCATTTTCCATTGAAATGGCCGCTAAGTTTGCATGGACATGTAGGTTTACTGATAAAACTATACAGCGCACAAACGATTTTGATTGCAAATCTGTTTATTGGGTTTTCGTTAGGTTAACAGCAATAGCTCATATCCAGACAGGGTTTGTCATATAACCAATCTTGGTTACGTACAAAGGTTGTACAATGTACATGCGGCTGAACCGTATTTCCAACAACCTTTCTGTGGTATAACATCAAGCTGACAATGAGTGAGAGTGATAACATACTTTAGGAAAATGATAGAATCTTATAAAACATGAGGGGGATCCATTGGTAGTGTTGTTCAGGAGGCTGGGCTAAATGGAACACAGTGGGAGGGCAGTTGTTTGTTGTTGGTAGATAGACGATTAACCCGTTGACGCATTGTCATCGTGGATGTGACTGTACGTCTGATAGTGGCGCAAAGGGGAATAAACACCATAAAGGTAACTGTGTTGTTGGGGTTGCAGAGTACAGTGTTCAAGCAGTGAATAGGGGTGTGTAGGGAACAAGTTGGGAACACATGATGAGGGGGGGTTGGTCCTGGTGTGCTTTATTCCTCTACGTTTGAACTGAACTAGCTCCAAGCCGGGGTCAGGTCGTGTTCCCTATAGGGGTAGGGTGTAATTTATAGACAGGCCCTCAAATCTGGAGGTCAGCCCACCCCAGTTGAATGATAGTCTCCTGGCATCTGAGGACCGTACTTTCAGAATCAACCTACAGAAGGACTGTTTTGCGTCACTCAGTCGGGGATGATGGGGAGCTGGCTTTACAGCGTTGAGTGATACGACACATTGCCAGTGTCATGGCCAAGTCTAGGAATTGATTCTGAGCTTTATGTGTTTTGGAATGCTTCAATGTATCCATAGCACATACCTCCCAGCTGCTGGGGTTGGTGTGGCCAATCAATTGGTGCAGCTGCGCTGTTACCGCAACCCAAAAGTGCATCAGAGCAGGGCATTCCCAGAACATGTGGCATAGATCTGCCCCCACAGTCCCGCACCTCAAGCAGGAATATTTCCACCCAGGAAGAATTTGTTGAGTTTTGTTGGCGATAGATACGCTCTGGGCAGAAGAAAAAAAACCTAATGAGTTTGAATCTGCCAGTTCTGGACCCAGTGGTTGGGTGGGCTAATATGTGATTCCATTCCTTATCGTTGAACTCCCTACTGAGCTCCTCCTCCCATTTCTTCCTTAGAGCAGTGAGAGGAAGTATCATATATGCAGTGAATGCTTTAGTAATCCTTTTGATTAAGTGTCATTCAGAGCACATGTTGTGTAGTTCTTGTAGGACCTCATGAGGTGGTTAATCTGTGGTGTTGTGATAGGTGGGTTGCAGTATGCAAATCAGTGCATTATATGTTAGAATTGGCCTTGGGGTGTCTAGTATTGCTCAACAAGCTCATCGATTTAGCAAATGGCCATCATGGAAGAAGTCCCCAAAGGTGTCTATGCTGTAGACGCCCCATTGAACCTCGCCAGCAAGAGCTGTCACTTGTGGGCCTTGGAGCAAGCTCGTCAGTGGCATCACAGGTGCGACAGAGATGTCTGTGTCATAAGGTGCAGAATTCAACTGTAGCATTGGTAGATGATTCGGAGCAGCTGTGCTGACTGGTAGGCTGAATGGGTTCCTGGGCAGAAATGTTGGAGTATCTTAGGAGGAGCCATGACTGCTGCAGAATTGCTGTGTCCTCTAAGCAGCTGCCGGAGATCCAGTGGCTCAGCCACTGGAGTTGGGAGGCAAGGAAGTAGTGCTCGAAGTTCGGCGCTCCCAATCCATCCTCAGTTGAGTAACGGCGAAGTTTGGCCAACGCTACTGTACTGTGTCCAGAGTGCCAAATCAGGTCTTCCAGAACATTGTCCCAGTCTCTGAAGAACTTCACGGTTTTAGTGAACTGATAAAGTTCGTGTTAGATAACTGTCGAGTAGATTGTGGTCAGAGTGATAATTATTAATTTCCATGTAGCGGGAAGTGTACAACTCACAAATGATCATGTGTGAAATTCGCTTGAGTCTTGGTTTGTTTTGATCCTATTAAAATAAGGGTTTCCATCACACTTCAGAATTACAATACACATCAGCCAAATACTACTAAAGAACGCTTGAGTGAGTATTAATAAAGCCATTTCTTTTTCACCTTGGATCTAGATTTATTTTTGTATTGTAACACCATTTTATGTGCAATTCAGAGTCTAGCCCACATGTTCCTCCCATTGCAAGAAAGACATGGTGAGAGTGACTTGTGGATGTTTAGTACACTACTGCCTTATATTAAAATAAGACATTTTACAATCTGGCAGGCATGGCTACTGCCTTCCCTGAGAATAGGAAGGCAGCACTGGACTTTTTTGTGCAAGACGCCAGATTATTTTCTTGCCCTAGAGCTTTACGTGCGCTGCAGATCTTCCCACGATATCCCATATGAAGCGCCCCTGTAACTGATGAAGCTGGCTTGATTTAATAAAAATGTGTGTTTAACATTATGAGCATTTCTGCATTAAAACGAAAACACTGCACTTGGCAGAACTGTATTTTACTGTGCTTGACTAAACTAGGCCCGAATTAGACCTAGCTTCCATCTTGGATTCTAATGCAGCCATGACGTTTGTTTTCATTTCCCACATATCCAAAATGTACACTGGTGCTCTGTATTGACATGCTGTTCTCAAAGAACCACAGAGAACCTACATTCAAGGCCCTTCCTGTCTGTATCATTGCTTATGTGACTACCATTGTTTTTGTAAAAGGTTTTACACTGTCACATCCGATGACATTAGGTTAGAATAGAGCACATTAACATTCCGCTAAGGGATAGTGCTCTAATGGTGCCAATAGGTGCCGTTGTATAATTCTGAATTGTGGTTTGCTTAGATTTGCTCACCTTATGCAGACTGTGCAATTTCCGTTGCCTTTTATTGTGAATTTGTCTATATAAAATAGAACTTATGAAGGTGAGCCACTCTGTTTTGCCCCGAATCTATGATAAGAGAACTGCGTCAGTCTGTCTCTTGATGTGGACTTAGAATATTTTTGCTTTGAGGCTTGACTTCATATTATTTTGCTGCTACGTTTTTGATTGAGCCTTATGCTAATTCCCAATTACTATACATGTTGATTACTTGCTACCTTTTTGCCTTCTACATTGCATCGTGAATTTCTTTTATTAAACCTTTATTAAAATACACCTTTATGGAAAATAGTGTTGTTTTTCGGAGGCAAGATGGCCGCTGACCGGCCGTAGCGAGAGGTCGCAGGTCTCTCCCCTCTCCCTTGATGTAACCTGAGGATGTTGGTTACCTCTTTTCTGTTGAAACGACTTTCAGGCTGGACGGCGGGACATAAATTGGTGTGGTGCCCGGCTCGCGAGGTGACTCCACAAGTCGTTTCGGTAGCCCGTAAGCTTGGCCAGGCACTGAGGTCAATCTGTCGGTGGAGGAGTGTGGATTTCAGCATGGCGCCAAGACCGCCTAAGCAGCAGAAGGAGCCTAAGTATGCCAAGGATGCCAAGGATATGCAGAAGAATACTGTGCTATCAGCCCTATAAGCTACAGGGGTTTTGCCGGTGCGAGGCACCGGCCAATCTCGCAGAGCGGGCACTAAGAAGCCGGACGAGTTTGAGGAGGTTGGTAGCGGTAACAACACCGGTCTCGGCGGTCCTAATGGCGGCAATAAGGATACTGGCGGCATAAGTCGGAAAACAACTAAGATCGGGCAGGACGGAGGCAACAAATCCAGGGAAAACAATCTGCGGCAGCCTACCTTGATGGAGTCCTTCTCTGTGATGTCGGCGGACCCCTCAAGTGTTTTTTCAGCAGAGGACGCTGTGAACGCTGCGAGCGCTGTGAATCCTGAAGTCTTGCTCCATAAGAATGCAGAGCTGCAGTGTCAACCTGGGCCTCCGGACAGGCAAGAGGAGCCGAGCGGAGAACATACCGATAAGTCAGGTAGGCTGCAAGCACAGGATGCACAAACGCCCGTGGTGGAGTTAGGTGATGCTGGATGCAGTAATCTTCTCGGTGCGAGCGAGGTGTTTGGAAACGCAGCGGGCCTTGAGTTGGACTTTACTGGAAAGGTTAATGGGGGCAAAAATGACTTGGGTGAATTTAAGCCTAGTAGCCAGACAGCAATCCCCCATACAGAGAAGGGGACTACAGGGGTGGCAATCGTGAAGCACAGGCAGGGGGCCTCTCACCCTAAGGCAACTACTGGCTCACCAGAAGGGGATTGTTTTTTTTCCCTCAATGACGAAACAGACTCCTCTCTCTCTACTGATGGAAGTTTTTCGGGTGACTCAGACTCAGTAGAAAATTTATCAGTACAAAGAGCACCTGTTGTACATAGGGCCACCCATCACAAAAGTAGACCCAAGTCAAAGTCTAAATCGACTTTAAGCTCGCTCCACACGGATGCTGCCAGAAAGCTACTATGGGATTATTCAGCCACATCCCAGCTATATCATGAAGAAAGTGCAATAGCTGTGCAAGAGGGACATAAAAATCCAGGCAACTCACCACAGACTCCCTCAATGGATCTTCTCTATACTACGCTTAAACAGATGCAGGGAGAAGCTAGGTTAGAGAGCCGGAGAGCAAAACAGGCAACAAAAAAAATACAGGGCTCACTTAGAAAGATGAATAAATTGTACGAGGATATGGCGGACAGAGTCACTCAGGTGGAGGAGAGAACTGGAAGATTAGAAGATGACGTCAACAAGTGGCAGACATTCAAAGAGGCACAGGAGAAGGTGGTGGAGGATGTCCAGTGGAAACTCGAGGATTTCGAGAACCGCCAGAGGCGGAATAACATTAGACTGCTGGGAGTAGCTGAATGGGTCGAAGGACACAATGTTATGGCGTTTGTTATCTCTCTCTTGAAGGGGGCCTTTCCTGAGCTGGCTTCCTGGAAATGGGAAAAGGAGGTGCAGCGAGCACATTGTTTTCCTTTGACTCAAAAGAAGGGGTACGTGGCGTCACAAGCTGATAGACCTAGGGCGATCCTCGTCTATCTTGGCAACTACCTACTTAGGCAAGAAATTATGGATAAGGCAAGACCAGATGCCAGACGGACATTTGAAGGCACGTCGTTCTTTGCGCGTCCAGATTTTTGTCACGCCACTGTTGAAAGGAGATGGAGGCTAAGGCAGTTGATTGCTTCTTTTCAGGGACTGGGCTGTGAGGCCTATTTACTATACCCAGCACGCCTTAAAGTGATTGTAAAGGGGCAAGTTCGAATGTTTTTCTCAGAGATTAAGGCTCAAGCATTCTATGAGGAATTAAAGGGCCAGAAGGGTGGGTAATGAAGGGGCCTTGCCTGGAGTTGATGCTTACGAGAATCATGAGTCATGAACTTGGTAGGAGAAATTTAAGGGGTTACAAAGAGTGGTTGCAAGGGGAGGGGGGGTGGCGACGTAGCTACGGGAGTAAGCTGTCACACATAGGTCATTGCTGACCTATTTGCCCGTAAGGGGGGGGGTCTGCAGGGGAGGGTTCTGAGGGGTGGGGGGGGTTTGGGGTTGGCTTGAGGGGGGATAGGTTACAGCACAGCATGGCATCTGAGCATTATGGGTGGTCATAGGAGGTGTAGTAAAGTTGTTAAAAATAAAAAAAGAGGGAGCTCAGTATCAAGGATGGGGAAGTTAACTATGCATTTACAGGACGACTGGTTGGGACAAATGTTCGTTGTGTTTTAATGAGCATACGAATTGCCTCGGTTAATGTATGCGGTATGAATGATCCGGTTAAAAGACAACGGGTTTCAGCAGTATTAAGGCGATGAGATTGGATTTTGTATGTCTTCAAGAGACGCACATAGAAGGTACAAGGGGGTTTCTAATGGAGCAGTTGGGGTTTCACTTGGTCGTATATACTAAGCAGGGCACTAGAACCAGAGGGGTTGCCATATTGTCTAGGAGAAACGATCTCATAGTCAAGAGAAAGTTGGAGGATCAGTGGGGCAGATGGGTTTTGGTGCAATGTATGATAAACAACGAAATGGTCACCCTCTGTTCAGTTTATGGGTCCACTGAGGATGACCCGGACATATTCGAATTTTTAGATCTGGAATTGGCTTCATGGCCTACGCCTATAATTTTGTGTGGAGACTTCAATATAAACGGGATGGGGGGTGGTGGTCGGAAGCAGGGGATCAATATCAGGGTCGTAAGAAAACGACATTCCGAGCGCTTTCCAATCTGCCTCGTAATAATGCTTTAACAGATGTGTGGACATATCTGAAGCCTAATGATCTTGGTAGCACGTATTACTCTGCTCCACATAAAGTTTGTGTTAGGCTTGATTATTTTTTTATTTCAAATTGTCTCTTGTCAAGATGTCAGATTGAGAAATTGCCTCGGATCATTTCCGATCACAACCCGATAATTTTAACATTGGAAGTACCAAGGGCGGCTAGGCGTGAGCGGGCATGGACTTTTGAGAGAGGGCTCTTGAAAGATAAAAGATACTTGCAGCATATGAAGGGCTGGATAGTAGATTTTTGGGAAATTAACAGGGGTAGTACCTCTTCAGGGGTAACCTGGGATGCTTTTAAGGCAGGTGTGCGAGGGGAAACGCTGAGCTTTAGTCTTCATAGGCAGAAACAGGAGGATATTAGATCTAAAAAAATGTCTAAGGTGGTTGCCGAAGCAGAGGAGGAATTGAATGTAGCAATTATAATGGGGGCATCCTTGGATCAAGCTCTGCTTAAAGTCACATTGGCAAAGGCTGAAGCAGAGGAGACTATCGCTACTAAAACGGTGGCTACTTTTTTAGCAAGAAAAGAGCAATGTTACGAGTTAAGCGAGCGTGTAGGGCATACATTAGCAGCACGCACAAGACAGAAAGCGGCTATTGGGGAAGTTAAAGGGATCTCAGACGGTAAGGGCGGGTTAGTTGATGATCCTGACGGGATCCGAGAGGTTTTTAGGCAATTTTATACTACTTTATATAACGAAGAGCAGTCGAAAGACCCCTCGGAAATTCAAGGGTATCTTGGGGACATTTTTGCATCATCGCTTACTGAGGGAGATAGGGACGCATTAGAAGCACCTTTGGCTGCTGATGAGATATTATTGGCTATGAATAGTCTCCCCTCGGGCAAAGCTGCGGGTCCCGATCAAATTCCAATTGAATTCTATAAGGCCTTCCAGGACGTAATATGCTCGGATCTGATAGAAACAGTACAACAGGCCCAGGCGGGAATCTCCGTCCCAGGTTCCTGGGCAGCTGCTGATATCGTGGTCATCCTAAAAAAAGGTAAACCATCTACAGAACCAGGGTCTTATAGACCAATAACCTTCATGAACTCTGATGCAAAGATCTTCTCTAAGGTTATGGCTCTGAGGCTTTGCAAGGTTATAGATAAGATAGTTAGTTCTACTCAGCATGGCTTTATCCCCGGGAGAGGTACTACGCAGCATGTCCGTAGGGTTATCACTCTTCTTGATGCCGCTGGAGTCTCAGGAGAACCCATGGCGGTCATGTTACTGGATGCCGAGAAGGCATTTGACCGGGTCTCCTGGGACTACCTTTGGACGACTTTGAAATGGTGCGGTATAGGGGAGGGTTCATCAATGCAATTCAGGCTCTGTATCAAGCTCCCACTGCCCGACTCAGAGTTAATGGAGGATACACGGCGCCCTTGAAAATCAGGCGTGGCACTCGTCAGGGCTGCCCATGTTCGCCATTACTATTCGCGATATATATTGATCCGTTAATTCGGAGGCTGGAAGCAAACGGAGGGATTCCCCTATAAAGGTCCATGGTCTAGAATATAAAACCTTGGCGTACGCAGACTGACATCGCTTTAGTGACGCCATCTCCCGAAAATGCTATAGCAGTAGTTGAGTCAGAAGCTCTTGCTTTTGGCCGGGTGTCAGGATATGCGCTAAACGAGCCCAAAACACAGATAATTAAGAATGAGGGGGCCATATGCAATGATATGCGGGTTGTTGAATCTGCTGTCTATTTAGGGATTAACATCTCAGCGAATTTGGGCAACATTGTGGATAGGAACATCGATCCAATAATATCTAAAGCTAAAAAAGATCTGGACAGAATGCACAATCTGCATCTTTCCCTGGTCGGGCGTTGTAATGTGGTAAAAATGATCTTATTACCAAAAGTTCTTTATCTTTTTAGGGCAATTCCACTCGAGTTTGAAGCTAAATGGTTTACGGCACTGGAACACTTGGTTAACATATTTATTTGGGCACACGGGAAAACCAGGAGGGCTCTACGCTTCATGTCTTTACCTAGGGCAAGGGGCGGTTGGGCCGTCCCCGATTTTAAAATATATTACTGGGCGGCAGCCTTTCAATATATCGCGCGGTCTTTTAGGGGGATTCATTTGACCCGCAGGTCAAGATAGGATCTATAGATATGTATTCTATATTGATTGGTGGGGAGGCGGAGAACTGCTTTTTAAAATATACTGACCCTTGTTATTTTAAAAGAACAAGGTTTAAGACTTTGATGGCAGCCTATAAGGTCTGGACGTCCTTTCGAAAGAAAACTGGACTTGGTAGGCTGAATGCTTATACTCAATTATGTAGAAATCCAATCCTGCCGGCGGAAATTTTTGCAGATTCAGTAATGCTAGATTGGGGACGGCGTGGAATCCTGAAATTGGGTGATTTATTTGGGATGAATGGTATCTGCCAGTTCTCAGAAATACAGCTTATTTATGGTATTGACAGAAGGAATTTTTTTAAGTACTTACAAGTTCGGAGTTTCTTAGGAAAGAAGAAAGGTGGGCCAGCTGGCTTTGTTAAAAACACAATAATGGATGTTATTGAGGGTGGTGAAGATTGTACTATACGAAGGTTTTATGCCGAGTTATCTGCGTTGAAAAGTGATGATCTTGGAAAGTATGGAGATAAGTGGGCAGTCAAACTTGGGATAGATCAAGATTGCTTCCACCATTCTTTAGAATTAGGCCAGACTATTCTATGCTCTGCAGGGCTTCAAGCCCAGCAGTATAAAACAATCTATTCTTTGTATTATACGCCCGCAAGGATAGCACAATGGGGGGGGTAACGGGCACTAGATGCCCACGGTGTGATTGTATAGATGCTGAAATAGTACACATCTTTGCATCCTGCCCCCAGCTAAAGGGTTTGCGGAGTGCTATAGAATCCTTTTTTGATAGAACTCTAGTAATTAAGATTATTCTTACACCATCTATAATAATACTAGGGATAAATAGTAACGATATCCAATGCCCCTTTCAATATTTTTTATTTATGGCCATGTCGGTTTTGCGTATTTGTATCGCATCGGTATGGTTGGATAAAGCACCACCAACTTTCCAACAATGGCTTGCTAGGTTACTTTCCGCTTATAATCTTGAGAAGGGGATCTATGCGAGGAAAGGAAAAAGGGGGAGAGTACTTGGGGAACATATATGGGAACCCATCTTCAGATGGAAGGAGAGGCAGAAGTGATTAATATCAGTTGCATTTCTTATAAACCGGAATTTATAGCTGTAAAACTTTTGCTTTTTTCTTCTTTTGATGTTCTTGTATAATTTCTGTGTTTCCCTCCTATTATCATATATGTATCTCAGATGATTTATGTACATTTATTTTGATTGCTGCTGTGCTTGAAAAGATAAAAGTTTAATAAAAATATTTAAAAAAAAAAAATACACCTTTATGGTTTTCATTTTACTTCTGAGCTTAGGGAATTCATTTCCCTGAAATGCTATTTATTTGGTTTGTGTTTGGGTGCCGATTAGGTACACATTGCCTCATACAGGCTTGAGGTTCAATACCGTCCCTGATCCTGCATAGGTGCTTTATCTGGCAAGATAGCATCAACATAATTGACTATACCTTGCATATGTGCTTGCTGCGGAGCAGGGCCAATCCCAGTAGACATGCTTTGGAAAGATGTAGGAAGCTGGCTCTGTATATACTATACCAAAGTGAGGTATAGTGTGCACAGAGTCCAGTGGAACCCAAAAGGTAGGCAGAGGTAAAGTAGATAGCATCTCACTCTCTATTTGTTGTAGTGTGGTCGAGCAGTAAGGCTTTATCAGAGGACAGTGTTAAGCATTTGTTGTACACACTCAGTCAGCAAATGAATTCACACACTCAAAGACTGAACTTCAGACCAATTGTTTTTGTATAAAAATATTCTTTTAGTTATTTTATTTCCTAGAACCAAGCAAGCCTGGCACAGGTAAGTGATAAATACTTTGCAGTAAATATACAGCTGTAATACAGTTTGGTTTGTAATTGTATATGCACTTTGTTTTGACTTACAGTATTGTTACTGAGAAATGCAATGCTTTGTAAATACAGTACATATACTTTGAATGGGCTTTTCAGTAAAATGACCAGTACATTACTTTCAGATTACTTTTCTTACACAGTGTAGTATACCTGGATACTACACTGGGACATTTCCTGTAAACAGGTAAGTAAAAGCGTTTTTGTTTGTTAGTACAATTTTAAAGAATTTATTTAGGTTTTCCAACTCCACACTTGGAAACTTTTCATAGAAAAACAGTCAATGCTATCCTATGGAGGAAAATTGTGTTATCGGTTTAAAGGTAAGTACTTTGTTGTGGGAGTTGGTGTTCTGGGGTTAGACTCAGGGGTCCCACAGGGTCAAGGATGCACTCTTGTTACACCCTCAGCGGCACTAGGGCGGCCGGGTGCAGAGTGCGAGGCCCAATGTTATCCAATGGGGGATAGGGGGCCTCCGGTTGGTGGCTGCTGACGAGCAGGCCACTGGGTTGTGGGAGCAAAGCTCCTGGACTTAAGCTCAGGGCAAATGGGGGTTTAGGCCAGCACAAAAGATGCACCCTCAGTAGCACTGGGGCGGCCGGGTGCAGAGTGCTGTTTGGCGTTGGAAGCCCTGTAGCTTTCAATGGGGAGTCTCCAGTTTGCAAAAGCACTGCAGGCTCGGGGACGAAGGTCTTCTGGGTGCAACCACCACTTGGAGAGGTAATTTGGGATCTTCGGGGTTGGTTAGGCACCGTCGGTTGTGCCACCCAAGGCCGTGGGGCATCGGGTGCAGGGGTGCCTTTTAGGGTCGGATCTTCTTACCAGCTCCTGGCCACGGTTGGGGGGACCTTCCGGTTTGAGGCTGCAGGCATCAGATGGAGGCTTGAGGCAGGTCAGGGGTCGCCGGATCTCGGGTCAGGTTCGCCAGGGGGACCTCCTCTTGGTGTTGGGCCACTCGAACTCGGGCCGTGGGCATCGGGTGCAGAGTGGTGCAGACCCGCGGATTCTTGCGGAACTGGAGTCTGTTGTTTGAACAAATCCGGTGTTCACGGGAGACAGAGTCTTTGGGATTGAAGGCAGGCAGGTCCTTCGGGTTTATCGAGGTTGCTGGCTGCAGGACACACCGGGATTTCACTGGAGCAGGTTCGGGGTGTGGACAGACAGGTAGGGCTGGGGCCAAGTCAGTGGGCGTCCTCCTCTTGTTAGCTTCGGCACGGCTGTTCGGTCCTCCTTCTTCTTTTCTTCTTGCAGGTTCTTGTCTGAGGAAGCAAGGTTCAGGGGTGCCCCTAAATACTAGATTTAGGGGCGTTACAGGTAGGTAAAAAGGTTGGGACCAATGGGTCCCTTCCCTGGGGTGGGTACACCCCTATTATGCCACCCTCCAGTGGGAGGGGGCATAAGCCTTTCCCTGGTTGGCTGGGTCCCCCCATCTGCAAGATGGCGGGGACTGAGAGTTGTGCTTCACCTCGCCTCCCCCACCTGAGGGGTGGAGTTGGCAGAGGTGGGCACACCTCTCTTCCTCACTTGTTTTTCCCAACGGTTCTCCCGCCCAAAGTGGGGGTCAGAACCAGTGGGGACCAGTTGCTGAAAGCAGCAAGTGGCCTGGGGAAGCTCGCAAAGGCAGCAAGCCTTTGAAGCTTCCCCTTCGTGAACTCTGCCCATCCTGGGGGAGGACGCTTGGTACCTCATCCCAGGATGTGCATTGTTTCAGGCCCCTGAGAGCAGAAGGCTCTCGACCCAAGGGTCCAGAAACATGTCTGGTGGTGGCAGCTGAAAGCAGCCACTCAGCCTGGACACTAGTGGTAGGCCGTTTTTCAGGGGGCATCTCTAAGATGCCCTCTGTGTGCATTTTTCATTAAATCCCACACTGGCATCAGTGTGGGTTTAATGTGCTGAGAAGTTTGAAACCAAACCTCTCAGTTTTCAGTGCAGCCATTATGGTGTTGTGGAGTTCGTAATGAAAAACTCCCAGCACCATATACTCTTAATGGCAGCACTGCACTTACAATGTCTAAGAATGGACTTAGACACTGTAGGGGTACAGGGCTCATGGACCTGTACCCTCACCACTGGTATAGTGCACCCAGCTAGAGCGGTGACTGATCTATGCCAGGGCAGTGGGTTGTACTTGTAGGCATGGCACACAGGGATGTGTGCCATGTCGACTCTTCACTTTGTTCTGCACCAAAACACGCAGCCTGCAAAGGCAGTGTGTGAGTGTAGTGGTACAGGGCCTCTAAGGGTGGCACAATAAGTGCTGCAGCCCTTAGAGGTCTTCCCTGGTCACAGTGCCCTGGGTACCTGCGGTACCATTTACCAGGGTCTGACCTGTGGCCAGAGATGCCAATTGGGTTTTGTTTTTAATGCAGGTTTAGGGAAAGAACATAAGCCCTGGGCACCTGATTGGCAGGAGCCCAGGGCACACTCAGTCAAAGCACATCAGCAGTTCAGCAAAAAGTGGGGGCTACAATGCAGAAAGAAGTCACTTTCTCACAAAAGACAATTATGTGTCCATGGGGGGGACCGGCTTAGAGGAGGGACATGGTTTACATCATAAAAGTTAGTATGTATTTGTCTTCTTGCGCAAATAGCAAAAACATAGATATTAAAACATAAAATAAGATATATGAATACTGTGCTTGATAGTGTAGCTTTAATTGTCAGGGTTTCCTGATCACAAATAAACTTGAAAATTGAAGCACTGTTCAGAGAATTTTCATCATTCCGTTAGGTGAAATCTGATAATTTTCTCCTTAATTCTCTTTCTCTGCCTTGCCCTTTCACTGATCTTTCTGACCACCACCTCAGTGGAGTAAGAGAAAAATTGTAAGGGGCATGTGAAGGTCAAAGAGGTCATGAGAATTAGGTAATGAGAATTGTACAACTAAAAGAGGTGAAGCAGAGGGGAAAGGGAGGTAGAGCTACAGATGATTCAGAGAGATAAAATGAGAGACCTAAAGTAATCAGAGAAAATTGAAATAGCCTGAAAGAAATATATAGAGGTAGCAGGAGAAAGTGGTTCATAGAAAAGAGAATTATTGCTAGATAAGGTTTTGGAGTGAGGTAAAAAAGTAGAGTAACGTAGAGCTATGGAGAAGAAAATGTAGAGAGAGCAGTGGGGTGCACTGAGGGGAGTGGTTTAGAGAGAGGTAAGGTAGAAAGGGAGGGGAGTACAAGAGAGGTAGAGGCAGAGAGAAGTGTAGGTAGGAAGGTGAGGTAGAGAATTATAGAGGTGGGGGTGCGAGATATAAAGTGGTGAGGTAACTAGAAAGGCGGCACAAGAAGTAAGGTCTAGAAAGATGGATCACATAAAGAGAGTAGTGAGGCTGAGAGGAAGGTGGAGAGGGATAGGATGGAGGGTATAAAGACAGATGAGATGTAAATAAAAATTAGGTGAAATTGGGAGAGGTAAGGTAGAGAAAGAGAGGTGAGGTATACACAGTGGTAAAGAGAGTGGGTGCTGCATAGAGAAAGTGGTGACATAGAGAGGTGAGGCAGCGATATTAATTGAGAGAAAGAGAGGGTGAGTTGAAATATGTAGGGGAAAGAGAGAGAGAGAAGAGGTTATGGTGCACAAATAGAAGTAGAGAAAGAGAGAGCAAGAAAGGTGTAGGGAAATGAAAAGGGTATGGTGCTGAAGAGAAGAAAAGAGAGAGAGAGTGGTGATGGAGCTGTGAAGTAGCAAATTAATGGTGACTGCCTTGCTGAGAAAGTTGGGTACCTGCCTGAGAGGAAAGTAGCCTGCCTACCCTGCATGAGGTGACACTGTTTAGGAAAGAGCCAGGTCCAGTGCGCCCAAAAGAATCAGGATTGCAGCGAGTGACCCAGGAGGAGTCTGGTGTCAAAGCGCTCCCTCAGGCTCCCCTGTCGGTTTCAAGCAGGATCTGCCACACTGTGACAACTTGATTGCCGAATGCCTGGTCAGGGCCATGAATGCATGTTGCTAAACCGTCCATGCAGGGCCGCATCTGCCGATTTGCAAAATGGCCTATGATACCTTGTTCTGCCACGTTGCTAGAGGGCCAAGAGCAGCTACATCTACCAAAGTGATGAAGGCCCTCTCGGCGGCTATTCAGCCCCAAAGTGAAGGCTGAGAGGGCTTGCCGCCGAATGTGATCCTGGGCCAGTGCCAAAGAAGCTCCACTGGACACTGCTGGTGCACTGCTGTTCTCTGGAGTGTGCGGGCCGCCATTGGTGAGCCCGACGGCCCGAAACAATCCTGAGAGGACTAACTCATCCTGTGAAGGGGTAAGACTGCAAAGACTTAAGACTGGACATATTTGCATGTGGGTGATTAGTTATTAACACTACTCCTGAAGTGTCCCTTCCCAGTGGAGCCCAGAATCAGGACAGACAGCCTGAGAAAGATGGGACAGATAGGAAGTGGGGAGTGTGTCACAACTGCCAACTGTAATGCACAGAGTCACTGACTTGTTGATTACTATAATGTGTATGATTAAAGTACTTCTTTCTTACAAAGATAAGCACTGGGCTGGAGATTGACATTATTGGGTCTGTTGGTTAATTGTTGGGCTCTGAGCTTGAGCACCCCCACAGAGAACCGCGTGACTGCTTGCCCTCGCTACCCTGAGAGTCAAGTGTGGAAAAGGAGGTACTTGCACCAGTTTCGGATTTATAGTAGGATGCGCCACAGGAAATCAGAGGCAAACTATCTCAACCCTCGCTGTTGAGGTTCAGTACCTCTTTGAACCCTGTGGTGCCCCGAACAGGGTCTGGCAACTTCTGTTTGAGTAACACCCTCCTCTCATCCTAAAGGTACTCTCTTGTATCACTGCTCCTTCCTCAAAATGAAGTGCAACAAAAACATGCTGATATTGTGGCAAGCATGATGAGGTCAGAGCTGGCGAGAATATGATGTGTTAGCCAACACACATTACAAATTAGTTTCCTCCGAGTTCACTGGACAGCAAGTTAGACAATGAACTACTAAAGGTATCAAAGATAATTGTAAAATAAAAGAGGCATGAAAACTGCAAAAAGAAAGTATAGAAACACTAAAAATAGTCATGAAAAATTAAACATCAGAAATATGTAAACAAATGGACCTCAGTTCCTGTTAGTTCTATGGGGACCTCAGTTCTATGACTGCTCAAATATTTCACCCATACACACAGCAATGCACCTCCAGTTTTGCTTTCTGCCTTAGGCCTGCTCATCTTTCTGGTGATCGGACATATCGTTGTCACGTTTGGCATGTGTTTGCACAAAGGATCCAATCATATCTAATAGCAAAGGCAGTGCCTTTGGGTTGCAATCTGTAAAAGACTGTCATCCTTAATTCATAGGCCAAATCCCATCAACTTTAAAGAAGATCGCCTTCTTTTATACCAACGCATACATCTCTGTTCCCTGGAGCCTGCCTACATGCTGCATGCACTGACAGAAATATACTGAGTGATACAGAGGACGGCTTCCTACTCAGACGCGCCCAAATGTACAACAAACAGAAGAACAATCACCATCCTCATCATATTTATCTTTATTCGGTCAATCTTGACCATAAAAGCACAGTAAACAAATATATAGAGATTTGACACTTCAATAAAATCGTAATAAAATATCACATTTAAGCTAAAATATTCTCCCCTCCTTAAAATGGTAGATTGAATGAATAGAAATAGCCCTACGGAGTTGATCGTACTCAAATTTCGCATTGCCAATAGGAATCCCTTGATGCCAACCAAATCTATTCTGAGCAATCAAGGGGAACCTGCATCACAAATGTCATCACATCGCAATGGCATCAACCATCAAAAATGTCAGTAATGCACTCTGACAGGATCGATTACTGCCATGATGGGTGGCAACAGGCTTGTGGATTATTTTGCGATCATCACGCACACTTTGCTGGTTTTTACACTGGTGCACTTTACTCCGAGGAGCCTAGCTACCAATAGTGCAGCAGCCAATCAATCAATCAATCAATCAAGCGTTTGTTAAGCGCTACTACTCACCCGTGAGGGTCTCAAGGCGCTGGGGGAGGGGGGTTTCGCAGGTTCCAGTCCATCAAGGAGGGGGTCTGTCGAAGAGCCAGGTTTTGAGGTTTCTTGTGAAGATGGGGAGAGATGTTGTCTGTCTGAGGTGGAGAGGGAGGCGGTTCCAGGCTCTGGCCGCGAGGAAGGAGAAGGAGCGGCCGCCTGATCTGGTCTTTCTGGTGCGGGGGACCACGGCGTAGGAGAGCTGGGCTGATCGTAGGGTCCTTTGGGGTGCGTGGAATTTGAGTCGGCTGTTCAGGTATGCTGGTCCGGTGTCGTGGAGGGCCTTGTGAGCGTGGGTGAGCATCTTGAAGGTGACTCTAGCTTCGATGGGGAGCCAGTGGAGTGTGCGCAGGTGCTGGGAGATGTGGCAGTGTCTTGGCAGGTTGAGGACCAGTCTTGCGGCGGCGTTCTGGATGTTCTGTAGCTTGCGTGTGAGGTTTTTGTTTATTCCGGCGTAGAGTGCGTTGCTGTAGTCGAGTCTGCTGGTGACCAGGGCGTGAGTGACGGTCTTTCTGTGTTCGAGGGGGATCCATTTGAAGGTCTTGCGTAGGAGGCGGAGGGTGTGGAAGCAGGAGGACGAGACGGCGTTGATCTGGCGGTCCATTTTGAGTTCGGAGTCCAGGATGATTCCCAGGTTGCGTGCGTGGTCCGTGGGGGTGGGCGGACGTCCGAGGGCAGGGGGCCACCAGGTGTCGTTCCAGGCGTCAGGGTGTGGGCCCATGATGAGTACTTCTGTTTTGTTGGTGTTTAGTTGAAGGCAGCTGTTTTTCATCCATTTTGCGACGGCTTCCATGCCTTCTCGAAAATTGTGTCTGGCGGTGTTGGGTTCGTTGGATAGGGAGAGGATGAGTTTGGTGTCGTCTGCGTATGACACAATGTTGAGTCCGTAGGTTCTGACGATGGGGGCGAGCGGAGCCATGTAGACGTTGAAGAGCGTAGGGCTGAGGGATGACCCCCTGGGGGACTCCGCAGGTGGTTGGTGTAGGGTACGAGAGGAAAGGGGGGAGTCTGACCCGCTGCGTTCTGCCGGAGAGGAAGGAGCGGATCCAGTCGAGGGCCTTGTCTTGAATCCCTGCGTCGTGGAGTCTGCGTATTAGGGCGCGGTGAGAGACTGTGTCGAACGCCGCTGAGAGGTCGAGGAGGATGAGGGCTGCTGTTTCTCCTTTGTCCAGTAGGGTGCGGATGTCGTCTGTTGCGGCGAGGAGGGCGGTTTTCGTGCTGTGGTTTTTTCTGAAGCCGGATTGGGAGGAGTCGAGGATGTTGTGCTCTTCGATGAATGTGGCGAGTTGGCTGTTGATGGCTTTCTCGATGACTTTCGCTGGGAAGGGGAGCAGGGAGATGGGTCTGTAGTTTTTGAGGTCGGTGGGGTCCGCCGAGGGTTTCTTGAGGAGGGGGTTGATCTCGGCGTGTTTCCAGTCGTCGGGGAACGATGTGGTTGCCAGGGAGCGGTTGATGGTGTCGGCGGTTCTGTTGAAAATCTGGTGGAGGCAGCAGGTGCAATTGCACCCGGGCCCATGAGTCTGGGAGGCACTGTAGACTCCAGTTATGGGTGTCCCTTTCTATCAAGCTGTCGGTAGGTGGACCCATTTTCCTTGCTTGCCTTAGGGTTGATTGCACCCTTGCTACACCTATGTTTGCCGCTTTGGTCAACTGCTGCCCTACGCTAGCAGGAAATCACAGCAGAGCTTTCTTTTATTATATAGAAGATTGTGAAACTGGTTTGCTTGACAGTTGAATTGTTATTAGGAAAGTAAAACAGCAAAGGCCTTATTATGACCTGGCGGTCTTTCAATGGGACCGCCACCGCGGCGGTCCCAGGAAGACCGTCATGGCCGTGGTGAGCTCGCCTGCCGGATTCTGAGTTTAACCCAGGGGGGGCAGGCGGTGCGATGGTGGTCTCACGGTGGCAGCTGTGTTAGGCTCATAGGAGAACCTTAACAGCATACCGCCGCCATGAGAGTGCCGGCAGCACGTTCCTGCACGGTGTGGCATGCACCATGTCGTGGATGCCATACCGTGCCCTTGAGCACGCACCCCAGGCCCAGATCCGGCAAGTGGCCCTGTTAGGGCCCCCTAACCTACATGTCCGCCACTCTTTCCATGGTGGGGTCCCTGCCATGAAAAGGGCAGTGGATATGCAAGTCGTAATATGCTCGCCGGTGACGGCATCGGCACCACCAACATATTCAGGCCCCTTTACACACCACCACCGCCGTGGGATCCTGTGTCGGTCCCACCACCACCATCATAATATGGTGGGTGGACCCGCAGTGATGGTGGTGGTTGGACCACCACAGCGTATGGCGGTCTCAGGACTGCCGCACTTGTAATAAGTCCCTTAATGCTTAAACAGCATTCTTTTTTTACCACTTAGTCATTTCGATTAAACATCAATTAAATTGGTGTGAAAGTCACATTTTATGATGTGCCTAGGAGCTGTGCCAGCTACCATGACCAATTCATCCTCGGCAACTGCTTTCCATACTTCACGTGTCAATTCTATGGCAAATTACAGGTACTTTAACCTGTATGAACCAGAAATTAATGTTTTTATAGGAAGGATGATCATGCGAATGTCAGACACCCCGATTCCCTCGACTTTACCCATTGAAAAAGCAGAAACGGAACAAGGGGTTGGAGATAATGGTTAAAAGCAGTGGCGGTTCCTCCGCTAAGGCGGAGGACCGTCGCCCCACTGCTTTTCAGCAGTGTAAAAAAGGAAAAATAAAATGATAATACCAGGATGTTATTATCATTTTATTCTTCCCTGCTGAAGCAGTTTTGCGGGGCAGGGCCGGCATGGGCTGCTGTGCTTACAGAGCAGGTGGAGGAGTGGTGAGCACTCTGTAAGTGCGCATGACGGTTTGGCTGGCCGTCTTGGGCCGGCCAAACAGTCATGTGCACTTAGCATGTTCTCCACCAGGCTGTAGAGCCTGGTGGAGAACATGCAAAGGCTCATAGTCCCCGTCTGAACACTGAACCACGGCGCTCTAACCAATAACAATGCTGCTGACAACAGCGTTGTGATTGGCTTAGGAGATCCTGTGTGCTTCCTGCTTCCGTTATGTCGGGACTCGTCGGGAAGAGACATGGGGAGACAACGGAGGTGGTGATGAGGTAAGGTTATTTTTATTTTTCTACCTCCCCCCACCCCACCCCAACCCATGTCAGCCACCACTGGTTACAAGTGTATGTTATAGAAATGCAGCTGTGTAAAAGGATCGGTAGCTAGAAAAAATGTAAATCTCAAATTGGTCCAGGCGCCTCACAGACAGACACCGGGTCTGAAAACGATGCACACTTGAAAGGTCTGAACACGTGGTTGTGAATGATACACTGAAAGGAAATCCAATTATGCGGCTCGTGCATTTAAACTGGACCAGAGAGAATGGTGGAATGTAACAAGGCGAAATGAGGACCAATGAACGGCGGAGGCATCCTTTTTTTTATTATTATTTTTTACCTCAGATAAGCACATAACGTCCAAACGGAATGAATGCATAAGCTCGTAATGTACAACAGGATCAATATTCATTCTGTCCAACAAATGAGCCTGTTCCTGTGAGAGGAACACAGAGAAATTTGCTGTAGTATCCTCCCGGCTGAAGCGCCAAATAACCAGAAGCCTTACAATGTCGGAATAATTAGGTTTTGTTGAACGTATAATCTCATTATTATCTGAGCCGGTGCCTGCCCTCTGGATTCATCTGGGATCTTGCCTTCGAACTGAAAGGACGTGCTGATGCTGGGGGGTTGGAAGGGCGTTAGCAAAGGGGGATGGGGAGGGAGGGGGATTGATTAAAATTCCTGTCATTCAGGGAAGCAAGGGAGGATTCTCATTTTACATCAGTGTGAACACATCACTTGCATGGTCTGCTTCCCTGAGGCTTGGAAGATGAGGCTGAATGAAGCTACATGGAGAGCCCTGTGCAAATGGGAGAAATGTTTGGTGATTGGATCACCACACATTTCTACCTTTCCTGCTGATATGGAATTATGTGGCAATACTTCACAGAAATTACCAAAGCTTAAAGCAGGGATTTAACTGTGGGTGCGAAGACAACTTTGACAGTATTCGTGATAGTTTAGCAAATAACAGGGCATGCAACATTTGCTTGTTGTGTGGAAAACCTAACACACAGGTGCGGCTCCACCACAATGGCGAGGGAGCGTCGCCCCACTGCCTCAGTAAGCAGCCGAACAATAAAACTATATAGTTTTATTTTTTGGCTGCTGGCTGAGCAGACGTGCGTGGGGATAGGTGGAGTGATGTGCACTACTAACTGTGCATGGACTGTTTGGCCGGCTGTCTTAGGCCGGCCAAACAGACATGCCCAGTTAGGTTTCTCCAACCTGGCTGTATGGAACAGCCAGGTTGGAGAGACAGCACAGACTGCCTGACCTGAGCGGAGCGGAGCGTCAAAGCAGCCCGCACAGGCTACTCCTCACGCGGCTCTCATGCAGCATGAGAGCAGCGCAGGGATTGGATGGGGAGTCTGCTGCTACCCCAGTGTCTGCTGGGACCAGGAAGGAGAGGACCTCCAAGGCACGAGGCGGCAGGAGCAGCATGAGGTAAGTTTTATTATTTATTCCCCCCCTCTGCGCCCCGCTGAACTCCCCCCGTGTGCTCACCCCCGCCACACCACTGTCGATATGTATCGGCCACCACTGCTGACACAAAAGTCTGGTCAAACTAAAAACCATTCCAGGAAGAAAATTCATTTTGTGCATTCTGAGGTGCGACCCTGGAGTCTCTGCAGGCCTCTGCAATCTGTAAAGTGTCCGCTCTCTTGCCCAAGATAACCCTCTGTGTCCCCTGAGTCCCTCAGTGCACATTTTCCTTTCTCAAGACCAGCTTCTCGCCACCAGTTTTAGCAGGCGCCTTGTTCCAGGACAATCATCTGTGTTGACTTTGTATGGCAGCTCAGACAACATGCAAGCATCAACATGCCACAGGGTCCATCAGCTGCTGTCATGATGGGAGAAGGAAGCTAGAATCTGAGCTAGGAAGTACCTTAATGCAATATGTCCTCACACTGGGCACCAGTCATACATCACACGGCCTCCATGAACCTCACTTGTATGGACATTCATTCATGCACTCAACAGAAAGCGAAGGCGCCCATTAATAGGGGACTGAATGGATTCTTCGAGAGGTCAGTAAGCCCTCACCCAAGGGCACAGGCAAGAACTACAAAGATCTATGTCATGCTTTCTTATTTACCTGAAGCCACCTGTCCATCTTGTCATAGCCGGTGAGGGGTCAAGGTTATCCTCTACTAGGGGTTAAAAGTAACTTTTGAGAGCACTCTGCATTCTTCTCTTCTGTAGAGTAACCAAATCAAACGGAGCATCAAGTCGCCATGGGGAAAACCACAGAGTCGGTCAGCAAAGATGAGCATGGGCACCATGGTAGTTTTCTGTCTAGTGCAAGCAGGTTCATGCCTCTAGAGCCCATGCAGAATATTTCGAGGGACTCCGGAGATTTTTGGCAACCCTGGTGGAATTATTCAACCATAGGCATGTCCCTCTGGTGCCAGGAGCCCCCTATACCCTCAGCTTTTATGACAGCTTGGGCCTACTACCCTTGGCTGGGACGCTGGGTTAGTGGAGTAATGTCTACTGCCTGTGTCTGTGTCTTGGGAAGGGACTGTCAAATTTGTCCACCTTAGAAGTACGGCCCACTACACCACAGATGCTCCAAGGACAAAATACTATGCTTTGACTTAGTTTGACACTTTTATAACTTTCTGTGCGTGCTGTACAGAACTCCACAGTTACAAACATAGAATATTTTGAGAAAAGAAAACTTCTTTAACTTTACACCTGCATTGAGGTGGTGTACAGTTTTTGCCCAAATCCCTGTCTACCAAAGTTAGTAGATATGGATTTGCATCAAAACCCATGGGAATGCCCATGTACTGTCCTTGGTATGCCACCTTGACGCAAAGTAGCGCAAGGCGCTACTATCCATTAGTTTGAGGCTACTTTCCAATGCAAAAAGCATTTTGCACTGGAAAGTAACTCCCAAAGCCAGCACTTTGCACTAGTTTACACAAAGGTGGTGCAAAGTTTTGTTAAATTTGGCTCCTGGTGGTAACTGAATTTTTAAATAAACCCTACGTAGACAGTGAACATTATAATTCCACTAAAACGCCATATTTTTGCTTGCCTCCCCTGCATATCAATATCCTACAAAAGTGCTCTTATCCCAACTCATAATTAACTTGATCCTGGACCACAGCAAACAACATACTCACCTAGGCTGATGGAAGGCTCTCCCTTGTAGAGGTGACCACCGCGTCAAGCAGTCTTACCCACCACACACCAACATTAGATATTCCACTGCACTCTGCTGCAGAGGCTTTAGGCCACATACTGGAGCAATTGGGGTCATTTTGCTGCAACAAATGACAATTGGTTAAAGTGGGCCGCTTCTTAAATGCATCTTCCCAAAGGATCTTATCACATAGCCATCATCCATGGAAGGTTAGGTTCACACTCTTTCTGTTAAACTTTCTTTTTGCCATCTCTCCAGCTTCCGTTTACTCAGCTAGCGCCAAGACGCCCTTTTTGGGTATGCGAGCGCTTTATAAGATTTTCTAACATAACATAACACTATGCTGATTACAAATTATAACAAGCTTCTCAGAACAGTATTTTACAGGTACATTAATGTAGGACTTGGCCTCTTTGGCTAAAGTTCCCTAAACTTTTTGCTTTCCCCCTAGACCGTTTTCCTGACATAGAGTTCCCAATTTAGATGCTTTGGGTACTTTGCCACTGCTGATCAGTGTCAAAGTACAAGGGTTCCCTGTGTAAAGTACCATGGTAATTGGTTGGCCATGATTGGTATGCTTGCCTTACTAGTAAAAGTCCCTAGTGATGTGCACTGTGTGTGCAAGGGCTAGTAATGCAAAGGCGCGCAGAGAAGGGAACTCAGGCCTTCAGTGTAGGGCCTGCACGCAGTTTGCTAAGTTAGCATGTTGTCCTGACAAGTGCAACCACTTGTCAGGCCTTACGTTCCCTTTTGCGTACACTGTGGGCACCCCTGTGGTAGGTCCCGGGTAACCCCTGGGCAGGGTGCAGTGTAGGTAAAAGGCAGGACATATGCTGAGGTGTGTGATATGTCCTGACAGTGAAAAAACACTCCATTTCGTTTTCACTGGTGAAAGGCCATTCTGCCCATAGGACAGAATGGGGGAGGCTGGGTATGGTGTTTTGTTAGCCTAGTTTCCTATAAGTTTATAACGGAGAGGTGAAGTTTAGTATGTATGAACTCGCAGTGTCATAACACATCTTTCTATGAAAGTGGTTTTGTCACTGTGTGTTCAGAAACCACTCTTTTAGAAAGTGGCTGAGTTTTGTGCTTTCAGCATTTCTGTGTGTCTCTGCTGAATGTGGATTGACTGTCTGGATCTAAGATGGGAGGGGGTGAGATGGCACCTGGCTGACCTGCATCTGGAGAGTATGCGAGGAGAAACCCTGGGAGGTGAAGAGGCCTGGGTTGCAGCTATAAAACAATTGACCCATCTCCTGCTGAGTGATTAAGGGTCCAGACCCCCAGTATCAAAGGGAGAAAGGTGACACTGGGAGGGAGACACCCAGAACTGATTTAGGCAGGGGTCAGGGACCCCTGAGCACAACGAACTTCAAAGACATGAAGGGGTATAACTAAGAGAACTGAAACCCCTAGAGTTTGGTGTAATTTTGAATGGCGAAATGGACAGGTCGAGTCTGCAAAGGCTTTGACCTCTTTCGTGGTCAAGAAGAACCTCTGCCAAGGAAGAAGTTGCTGAAGAGACTGCTGGATAGGATTGACCCTTGCTTCGTGATCTGGGGCTGGCCTGCACTTTGTAGCTTTTACTAAGGAAGAGACTGAAGGGACATTGCAGTGGGTGGTGTCCCCCCCTTCTTGAACAGGACTGTGCTTTGTGCTGTGTCCTGAACCCCAAGGGCCCGAAGTGAGCTGGCTCCCGGTTTGGAAACACAGGAACATAAATGTTTCCGGAGAAGTCCCAAGCAACGCGGTGTGCGCGTGCTTTTGCAGCTTGAGACCCTCAGAAGTTGTGCCTTGTGACCGTGGGCACGCAGGAGTAAACTGAGTCTCGGATGCGCAGGGTGCGTGTCGTGGTGCAAGCCGAGGCGTTGGTGAGGAGTGCCTGGTCGTTGTGTGCACCGGGAGATGAGGTGAGACTCGGACGCGCAGGGTGCGTGTTGTGGTGCAAGCCGAGGCATTGGTGAGGAGCGCCTGGTCGTTGTGTGCACCGGGAAAAGAAGTGAGTCTCGGACGCGCAGGGTGCGTGTCGTGGTGCAAGCCAAGGCATTGGTGAAGAGCGCCTGGTCGTTGTGTGCACCGAGAGAAGAAGAGAGACTCGGACACGCAGGGTGCGTGTCGTGGTGCAAGCCGAGGCGTTGGTGAAGAGCGCCTGGTCGTGATGTGCACCGGGAGAAGAGGTGAGACTCGGATGCGCAGGGTGCGTGTCGAGGTGCAAGCCGAGGCGTGGTGACGATCGTCTGGTCATCGTGTGCACCAGAGAAGAGGCGAGTCTCGGACACGCAGAGTGCGTGTCGCGGTGCAACCAGAGGCGCTGGTGAGGAGTGCCTGGGTAGCGTGTGCACCGAAATCGAAGTAAGTCTCCACAAGTGCTGAGGGCGGGTCTCGGTGTCCACTGAGACCGCCGGAAGGAGGGCCAGGTCATTGGGCCCTCGGAGTGCAGCAGTAGTGGCCCGGACCGGCAGTCCCGGAGGAGCGGAGTCGCCGGCCCGAGCTCGCTGTGCCCATTGACGGAGTTCTGGATCAAGGCCCAAGTCGCTGAAGGAGGGGAGGAGAGTGGGGTCGTGCCCCCCCAGGTAACGTGGATCACCACCTGGGGTGGGATGCGGGCTCGGAGGGACACTCTCTCGGCCTCTCGCTCCTGGCAGCTGCATGAGCCTGTTGCTTCGGCTCGGATCGAGGCCCGTGCTGGCCCAAGGAGGGGCAGTACTGGGGCCGGAGTGAGAAGCGGTACTTTTGTGTCATCATTGATCCATGTCGGGGACAACTGTTAACGGAGCACCTAGACTGTCGTATTACACTTTGCATTATTGCTGCTAACGAACTATCGAACTGTCGTATGACGCCTGACTCTATTTGTGCCTGACGAACAACATGCTGGGTGCGCTACGCACTGCGTTATTTTCCCTTGCAGAGTACATGATTGCAAGCGTGGCGCATTGCATTATTTCTTCATTGCACAGTACCTGATTATAACGTGGCGCATTGCATTATTTCTTCAGTGCACAGTACATGATTGTAGCGTGACGCATTGCTTTGTTTCTTCCTTGCACAGGGCATGCTGGTGGTGATACGCATTGCATTATTCCTTCTATTGCAAAGTACATGACTGTGGCGCTACGTATGGCATTGTTTCTCTATTGCACAGTTCAGGAGAATATTGTTACGCATTGCAGTATTTAGTTTCTTTTGCAGCGTGTGTGATTCTAGCAATACGACCTACCTAACCTTTTGGAAACGGTTAGAAGTCAGCTTAACTGTTGGTTAGAAGCGGTGGTTGGAATTAGAACCTACCAATCCACCGGAAGGAATACTACCCATTATTATATGTTGGTTTTGTATCGTGTGGTCATATCGTATATCTTCTTGTATAAAGATTATACTCGTTTTATAAAAACTTGTGTGGAGTCTATTTGTGGTGACATCATTGGGTTGCTGTGAGTGTGGTTGCACATACTGTACACTCGTGCCTTGGAGATAAGCCTGGCTGCTTGTGCCAAGCTACTAAGGGGGTGAGCAGGGCTATCTCAGACGGTGTCCTTACTTAGCCTAACGTTGAAACGAGGGGTCCGGATCTCGCACCTGGCAACAGCGGTGTGGGACGGGGTCTCCCGCCTCCAGCATTTGGTGGCGGCGGTGAGGGATAAGGACCCCCACTTCCAACAGTTAAGAACTACGTTTTTTTGATTTTTTCCAGAAAGTAAAATACAAATGAGCTAATATGATAGCTCAGTTAGTCCTGTACTAGCTGCAATAATTTTTGTATAAAATACATTTTACAAGTACGGGCGGAGAAAAGTTTCATCTTTGCCTATGAAGTGGTGCGCATAATGGTATTGATGAACTTGGGAACAGTTTCAGATTCTGCCCAATTTTACTGATGCAACATGTGCTCACTCTTGAGGAAGGGTATGGCATCCTGTACATCCGTGGCACTCATAGTACGGCCCGGCAGGCCTTCATTGGTGGCCCACGGACCTTACCTTGCCGTTTCTACGTTTCTATTGAGGCCGGCAGTAAACACAGAAGATGACCGCAGGAGCATACGTAGTGAATACCTATGAAATAGATATTCACTACGTATGCTCCTGCAGCCATCTTCTGTGTTTACTGCCGGTCTTTGTGACGTCACAGCACCGTCAGTAAGCTTCCCAAAAGGCCCTTTAAAAGTCAGCTGTAAGCGCTATCACAGCTGATTTGTAAAGGGCCTTTTGGGAAGCTTCCTGTTTGGACAGAGACAGACAGAGACAGATAGAGACAGAGACAGATAGAGACAGAGACAGATAGAGACTGAGATACAGACAGAGATACAGACAGAGGCAGATAGAGATAGAGACAGACAGAGACAGCCAGAGATAGAGACAGATAGAGACAGACATACAGAGACAGACAGACAGATAGAGGCAGAGACAGACAGATAGAGACAGACAGACAGAGACAAACAGACAGATAGAGACAGACAGATAGAGACAGAGACAGATAGAGACAGAGACAGATAGAGACACAGACAGAGACAGAGACAGAGATACAGATAGAGACAGATAGAGACAGATAGAGATAGAGACAGACAGAGACAGACAGATAGAGACAGACAGATAGAGATAGAGATAGAGACAGATAGAGACAGAGACAGATAGAGACAGAGACAGAGAAAGAGATAGGGACAGACAGAGACAGGGACAGACAGAGACAGATAGAGACAGATAGAGACAAAGACAGATAGAGACAGAGATAGAGACAGACAGAGATAGAGACAGAGACAGAGACAGATGGAGACAGAGACAGACAGACAGCGAGAGAGACAGAGAGATAGATAGAGATATATATAGAGAGAGAGAGAGCGATAGAGAGAGAGAGAGAGAGAGATAGAGAGAGAGAGAGAGAGAGAGATAGAGATAGATATAGAGATAGTTAGATAGATAGATAGATAGATAGATAGATAGGGAGAGAGACAGATAGAGAGAGAGAGATAGATAGTTAGATAGAGATAGAGAGAGAGACAGGGAGCGAGATAGAGAGATAGATAGATAGATAGATAGATAGATAGATAGATAGATAGATAGATAGATAGATAGATAGATAGATAGATAGATAGATAGATAGATGTATGCCGGGTCTGGTGGCTCAGTGGACTAATGTGTCCGCTGCAGGGGCGGGGTTCAACCTCATGGTCACAGTTATTTTTTTTGTTGCTCTAGACCCCCCACCCCCCACTGACCCCGCCCCCACCGGTGCGGCCCTCGGCCACAAACCACACTGTAAATTTGGCCCCCGAGAGAAAGCATGCTGTACATGCTACTGAAAAACAAGCAATGGCAAAACCAATCAGTCTTCCTTTGCTGATGCTGTTCTGCATCAGCAAAAAGAAAAAATACTTGTTGGGCAGCAAATGAAAAAAGACAAAAAGAGCAATGATTTGTCTACTTGAATGCGGTATCACGCAAAGTGAGTGTGCGCCTTCACATTACAGCTGCCCAGGATAATGATGTATAAGCACAACTGCTTCATCATGCACGCATACGTATATGGCATGATGCCGCCACCATGTCATTTTTTTCTTATTGCCCAATCCAAGATGTGCGCAAAAGCATGTGTTAAGAAAGGAGCGGACCAGCAGCAAATTGCATCCACCTGGCCTTTAAAAAAATATTATATATATATATATATTCACAGCTCCACTTGCACCTTGTGTCTTGCACTCACGGGCGGGTGCTTGGTCCATGGGGGTGCTCCCGTGTAACATCTACCGGTTCCTTGAAGAAAGACCAGCACTCACGGGGGTACGATTCCCAATAGTTTATTGGAATGGAGATACGCACAGACGCGTTTTGGCAGAATGCCTCCGTCAATGTCGGCGAAACGCCTTTCTCGCTTTCTGTTTATACTCTGATTTCCATTACATTTCATTACAACAGAAGACGGACTCATATATTACCATACATGGCCAGTAAGCTTGGGCGCCAATACTTAATACTACTAGCCTTACACATTGCTAGTTTGCAACATTTTATGTAGTGCATAATAGGTAAAAATATACATATTGAACTTATTAATGATAAATCATTTACATTTTTCATTTATCCATTATCGGGCAGGTGTATTCGAATAAAATTTCCATTGATGTTATCCACCCACTCACACACAATTGTGCCCTAAATGGGCCCTCACATCGTTATATATATATTTAAACAAATGCATCGGAGAGGGGCGGAGGAGCCGGTGGTGGGTGGAGGAGTCGATGCTGCAGAAGGTGGGAGCAGAGCAGGGTTAAAATTATATACAAAATGCCTGGGAAAACCATTGAAATAGCAATTGAGGGAGCAAACCAGAGAGCATCCAATCAGAACACAGAAAAGAAGAAATGTTCCAGAGGTGGGGGGCAAACAAAGAATATGGAGGAAAGCTATTAAAAAAGAAGCATGGAAATGAGATAGAATAGAAACCCTTCAATCAAGAGCAAGGGGCTGACCAAAAGGCCATATACACAAATATCTATACATATCTAATATGTAGACCCAAATATGAGAAAGTGCTAGTGCTTTGTAAATGATGGTTGCCAATGGAAAGCAAAATCATTTTGTACTTCCTGGGTCTACAAGCCATGATATAAGATTTTATAAAAATTAGTACGTAAGTCTAACAAAGCCGTAAAATCCACAAATCCCTGTACTAAAAAGCGCAATGCTCTTGGAGTATGGCTCATCAGGTTTTAGTTACCATACTTGCGCTTGTCGTCCCTCTCCTTTTGCCTACACTTCTCTCCCGCTATGTGGTCCCTGTCTCTGTCCGGTATTGATTCTCTGGTTCCTCTTAGTGTAGAAATGGCATTTTTCTCTCCCCGCATTGGTGTCCAGTCAAGTGTCATACTTTCCTTTCTCTTTATGTAGTCGTCCATCCCTTTCCCTCCTTCGTCTAGTTTGTTTTCACTGTCACCTTTCTTTAGTCTATTTTTAATTTCTTTAGAATCTTGACTTCTTTTATTTTTCTGCAGGTATTATGCTTGTAGAGGACAACTGTCGTGGCTCTGCTGTGGAGAGAGCATATGCTCTGATAAGTATTCTGTCTGTCCATGACAGTGAAGTCCGAGACACATGTAAGAAACAGATGGTGCACATACATACAGAGAACTCATACTTTCCTGGTAGATGTGACACACAGTGGGGTGGCCTTAAATATCTGCCGGAGAAGCATGCACATGTTCCCTGTGTCTTATTTACTTGTGAGCATTAATTCTGTAGATCTGTTATACAGAAGTAGAACCAGAGGGCCCCAGTAGTGCGTAGAAACACCTAGAAGTGGTGCCATAGTATTTTTACCATGCTACTGAACAAAATGTGAATGAACTTATTTTTTATTTTCCAAAATATATAATACCGGCCACACTTCACCAATATTGGATGTTTTCTCTTTGTTACCTGTATCTACACTTCCGATCCTACACCAGTCTTCAAGAATAAGCCCTGATTGACCCTTTGACCTTGCCACCCCTGATGTCAAAGCCTAGAGATATATGGCAATTCAGTGGGCTTACAGTAGTATTTGTTTCCAGGGACAGTAAACAGTATATTTCCATGTCCAGTTATACTTGAATTTCCAAGGCCCCAGATAACCCTTTTACAAGGATTGCCAAGAGCAGAGCTTTTCAAGCCAAATTTTAACCAGGAGAAATCAAAAACTGCCTGAGATATGCAGAAGTGCAGTCTCAATATCACTTCAGACAATGTTGGGCCATCCAGTTCTATACTGCCACCAGGCAGTGCCTGCGGAGTTGGACATACATAAAAGATGACCGACAAAGACAATGCTGTGTGTTGTTACAATATCGATAAATGGAGGTGCCTAGCTACTTCACCAGATTTCTCCGGTGCTCTATATAGAGTTTGTTTAATTTGGGCATGCCAACAATACATTGAACTGCCCCAGACTCTCTCGGATTTAGAGGACTCTGCTGCCGCAGCCTTTTCAGATGTCCAGAGAAGTAAGGTGTGAACCAGCTCAAACATCATTCCAGGTCTGGCAACAGACACAGTGCCACTGCGTATCACATAATATCAGCTCTGTTCACGCTGTCTCCCAGGAAAGAGCCATCACATGATGAGCCCAATGTGAGATGAAAACCCCAGCGGATAAGGCCATTCCAGCTGGTGTATGAATGCTCTCTGCTGCTGATGTCTATCAGTGGGTTTGCAATCACCCTGGAACATGGATGTGTCGGAAGCTTTTGTAGTGTTTTGAGGGGAGGGTAGGCATATTCCCTCAAGCCATGCTAGGCTGTGAGCCACACCCCCTCCAAGACCTCCACCATGGTTGAGTAGGCAGTGATGGGCTCAAAGACTCTCCCCGTCTTCATATTCCGCCTCCCTCCTTCTCACACACAATTTTTTTTTTTAAGTTTGGCAGATCTGCAATTCAACTGTTCAAGATGATACCAAGCAACTCACAGTCAACTGAGCTGAATCCTGTAAAAGCACATAGAATCATCCTGCATTTAGAGGGTGCTGTTTCAGTCCTTTCCTGAGGTCGGAATCAGTGGCGGCCAGTGAAGTCTGAAAGTGGTGGACTTCTTGTTGGGGATGGGGGAGGAAAATGGGGCCTTACGTGAATTTTTTGTTTTTTAAATGGGATAATACTGTACATTTTCCAATACATTCTCCATTAAATTAAATGACTAAAAAGCAAACATCTTCAACAAAAACGCTAAAAATATTTGAGAAAATTCCTATTTGAGTAAATTCCTACTTTGCCATCAAGAATGACCTCCTCCGTAAGAATGTGTGCAGAAGGCAAGATGGTTAGCAGTTGGTATCTCCCTTATTGAAAAGTAAACAAATGAGAAATTGAGAATAGTTGAAGTAAAATAAAACTAAGAAACTGGCAAAACTCACTTATTTCATATTGTTCTTATAAAATTACATTGCTCAGAAGTGCACACTTGAAGGTGTATATTACTGTGCAGTGCCATTCGTGTGTACCACATTAGGAAAAAAATATGTAGAAGAATTGTACATTGTAAACAGGAGTGCACAACCTGTCCTGGCTTCGTGGCTAACACAAGTTGTTTTCTGGGACTTGAAGTCCAGCCCTTACCATGGGGAGAGTTAAAGTACAAACTACAGAAAACAATGTGCCTCATTTATGGTTTTTTTTGCCATAGGGCAGTGCGCTGCCCTACAGCATAAGAAAAGGGCAGAAATGCACCTTATCAATTAGATACAGCGCATTCCCGTCCTTTTCCCCTGCACCGGCGCACAATGGGCTGCTGTGCGCCAACGCAGCCACCTTTTGCACCGTGGTACAAGGGTGCCTGCGTTGCAGGGATGATTATTTTTGTGCAGGAAGGGAAACCTTCCTGCACAAAAACAATCACAAGAGGCTTTTTCCTCTTTCTATGTGTGCTGCAGAATGCAGCCCACATAGACAAGCATTGGCATAGCCAATAGGTCTCGCCTTTGGGGCCTTATAAGGGTTTAGCCAGAGCTATTGACTTTGCCAATGTCTTCAAGCTGTGCTGTAGAGAAGTGTGGCTGCTGTGCGGCATGCTGAAAAGTTATAATAAAAAGTGTCAGAAGCATTTTTGTTACTTTATATATGACCAAGAAGGCATTATGTAAAACTGAACGACCATATTAAAAAAAGTATTTACAATAAAAAATGTCCTCAGTTTTCTTTTGTTCTTGCAATGCTGGCAACTTGTTTCTGCCTATTGCAATGGTTGTTTGTTAAAGCTTTTTTTTTGAGGGGGCATAAACAATCGGAGGGTGAAGGTTGGGAACTAGTACCTGTATTATAACACTAGCAGCGGCCAGACGCTAGGGGAGAATCAACAGATGCCAGATTCCGAGAGCAGGCTGAGGTGGTGCTCAGTGATGCTGAGGTGGAGGTGGTAGTGGTGGTGGTGGTGACTGTTGCGGAGACGATGCTGAGGTGATGCTGAATGATACTCAGGTGTTGCTGAGTGATACTGCTGTGGTGCTGAGTGATGCTGTGGTGGTGCTGAGTGATATTGTCTTGGCGCTGAGTGATGCTGTGGTGGTGCTGAGTGATATTGTGGTCGTGCTGAGTGATGCTGTGGCGGCGCTGAGTGATGCTGTTGTGGCCCTGAGTGATGCTGTGGTGGTGGTGAGCGATGCAGTGGTGGTGGTGAGCGATGCAGTGGCGGTGCTGAGCGATGCAGTGGCGGTGCTGAGCGATGCAGTGGCGGTGCTGAGCGATGCTGTGGTGACGCTGAGCGATGCTGTGGTGGCGCTGAGCGATGCTGTGGTGGCGCTGAGTGATGCTGTGGTGGCGCTGAGTGATGCTGTGGTGGCGCTGAGTGATGCTGTGGTGGCGCTGAGTGATGCTGTGGTGGCGCTGAGTGATGCTGTGGTGGCGCTGAGCGATGCTGTGGTGGCGCTGAGCGATGCTGTGGTGGCGCTGAGCGATGCTGTGGTGGTGCTGAGCGATGCTGTGGTGGTGCTGAGTCATCCTGTGGTGGTGCTGAGTCATCCTGTGGTGGTGCTGAGTGATGCAGTGTTGGCCCTGAGTGATGATGTGGTGTCGCTGAGTAAAGCTATGGTGGTGCTGAGTGATGCTGTGGTGGCGCGGAGTGATGTTGTGGTGGCGCTGAGTGATGCTGTTGTGGCGCTAAGTGATGCTGTGGTTGTACTGAGTAATGCTGTGGTTGTGCTGAGTGATGCTGTGGTTGCACTGAGTGATGCTGTGGTTGCACTGAGTGATGCTGTGGTTGCACTGAGTGATGCTGTGATGGCGTTGAGTGATGCTGTGATGGCGTTGAGAGATGTTGTGTTGGTGCTGAGTGATGCTGTGCTGGCTCTGATTGATGCTGTGCTGGCTCTGATTGATGCTGTGGTTACGCTGAGTGATGCTGTGGTGTTGCCGAGTGAGAGATAGAGTGAAGATATAATGCCCAATTAGAGAGGGTGGTGAGAGAGAAAGAGAGAGAAAGGGTGTACATAGAATAAAGAGTGGAGCGGGATAGAGAGAGAGAAAGAAGGGGGAGAGAGAGTGAATGAAGGAGTTGAAAGAGAAACAGATAAAGGGGTGAGAGAGAATGAAAGGCTAAAAAGATAGAGAGGGAGAGTTAATTAAGTAGAGAGAGAATTAGAGAGGGAGAGAGAGAGAAGGAGAGAGACAATAAGAGTGGGGGTGTGGAGTTTAAATAGAGTGAAGAAGTGACGCGGAAAAAGTAACCTTAAATATAGCTTTGTGCTTTGCGCAAATAGATATAAAAACAGTGAGAGACAAAAATACTGGTAATTAGGCTGTGACTCCCAATATAAAACAAATAGCGATATAAGGTGAAATCAACCCACCGAAGCAATATTTCTAACTAGACAAAAAAAAGCTTGCATTTCAATGCTAATCGCTGTTGTTTTTCATTTGACTGTAGTCCAGGGCCCTCAGTTGGTAATGTGAGCTGCTGCTGCGATTGAAACATCAGAGTCCAGAGAGTTAATGAGCCATGATGAGGAAATGAGGAAGAGATAGGAAACCCAGAGGGCAGCTGCGCGTGCACGCCATCGTGAACTCAAGCTGGTCGCCAGCCGAAAGCCAGTGTTTGCACTTCCAAAACCCACTTACTAAAACTCTCGGCCAGACCAGCGCAAGCGCTGGTGCAGGCCGAGACCTAAAAAAGGAAAAATGAGGAGAAATAAAGATATTTCTCCTTGTTGTGCCTGCCTTACGCCTTCCCTGAGGAGGCGTAAGTTCTTGGTGCTGCTTCAGACTTACGATTTCTCGTAAATCTAGTGCAGTGCCAAAAAACCATGGATATTGCTGGGAACACCCTCATCAACACAAATGGAACGCCCCTTTCACGCAGTTTTCTGGGTGAAAGGGGCACATATTTTAAGGCCATGAAAAGCCACATAACGTGGCTTTACGTGGCCTTATAAATATGCCAGTGGTGCATTGCGCCACTGGAACGTCAAAAAAGTGACACTCCGGCGGCGCAATAGTGCCGGTATGGCCTCATAAATGAGGCCCAATGTGCTCATGGTCTGAAGCCCTGACTCTCTGAAGATGTCTTTGTCAGCTACGGCTACTTTGCAACTATGGGGGATATTCTCAAGAACGTGTGATAATTATCGCAAAATTAGCTTAACACAACTTTGCACATCACAGTCTATCGCAGGAAAATACCGCCGTGTTAACGTTGTATTCTCAACCCGGCGGCACCATGCGATAGTCCCACGACAACGCGCAAAATGACTGCGTTAAAAATAACGCGACACCGAAAAAACGCGAAACACGAACGCGAAAAAAGTTGCGATGTGGCCAACCGCGATAAAAAAAGCAGCAATAACCAGCGACAGGCCTGCAATTCCCACGCGTCATGTGGGAAAATGCACTACAAAAGCACCTAAAAACCCAAACAAAATAATTAAAACTGCGTAGCACCATGGAGGAAGCCGGAGCAAGTACAGAGGACGACCAGAACCCCACAAGCCCCCAGGAGGACCAGCCTGGGACCTCGGGGTCACAGAAGGGCAAGGTGAAGAAGACGAGGAAGACGAGGTGCAGTCCGCAGGATAGAATACCACCAACAACTGTTCGTCACCACCAACGTGTCATTGGCAAATAAAAATGCAATATGGCAGTCCATCCTGGACAAGGTGAATGCAGTCGGAGTGAGGAGGAGGACAATTGGAGAGGCCAAGAGGCGCTGGAATGATGCGAAGCGCAAAACCAAGAAGAAACTCGCTGACAACCATCAGGCAGCAATGCAGACTGGAGGTGGCAGTCCAGCCGAACACCAGGAGCTGGATGAGATGGAGGAAATGGTGGCCACAGCCATCAGTGGGGAGACGGTGGCAGGAGTTGGGGGTCCGGACACTGCTCGACATCACCTGACACAACAGCACCAGGGTGAGTACCGAACAGGGACTGGGGGGACGGGGGAGAAGGGCACAATGGCACACATGCACAATTAAGTAGAGCACACTGCACACCCACAATGACTCTGGATCATGTCCCTGATCCCCTTGGCACACTGCAGCACACATACAAACAGCAAGTAGGCCCCCGTCCACTATGGGCACAAAGGGGTCCCTCCCCACACAGCACCAAGCTCACAACCAACCCATGCCCACGTGTCTAAACCAGCAAAGCTGCGTGTCTGTGAGCCACACTGACAATGCAAGTGACACTACATGACTAACAGCATGGCTGAAGTCCAATCATCATGACATGGTGCATGCCACGACACTGAGGTGGCTGAGTGTGGAACACATCCGTAAAGGGGCAGGTCACACTCTGACACATCCACGTGCTCAAACAACCCCTGACGTCAACAACACATCTGCGGATAAACCATGCCCAAGAGTCTAAAATACGAACCCGAGCCAAAATTAGCCAAGTCTGCAACATCTCAGCACTGTAGAAGCACAGAAGACAATGGCACACCACCTCAAAGGGCTAAGGGGCAGCAAAATCACAGCTGCAGGGGCGACTCTCCCACAATACAGCACACACACATAGCAATGACTGCACACCAACATTGACGACAATGTGGTACAAAGTGCAACACTTACACTACAGAACAGAGGACACAACTGGTTCCGCTTGTGCGTAGAAACTGGACAATCACATCTGGCATAGCAGGAAACTGTGAGATGATAATGTACGTGTACAACCTCACATCCGTGATGTAGTTCAAATGTCCACTGTCCCGCATCAAATAGTCAGCTCCTCCCGAACAGTCACAATGTACATTGTCATGCAGTCTGTATGTAAACTTGAACAATGCGTCAACATACATGTCAACACAATGTTAAAATGCATCTCCCCTTCACAGTGCAGAGGGACAATCAACACCTCCTGCAGAGCAGACCAGACAACACATCAGTGATGATGAAGAGGACCTCCACACCTTCGACACCGACGCCCTCCAACAGCTCATGGACAGCTACGGCAACCCACCTCCATGAACAGGGCAGCCCAGCTGCATCGAGGAGACCCCACCCCCTGCACAGACCACACAGCAGGAAGCACCCACCACCACAGCTGGCTCCCAGCACCTCACCAAAGAACACATCGCATTCCAAGGACATGTGTTAGACTGCCAGAAGGAGGTGGCTGAACAGGTGCGGGTGGGGTTCGACCTCATGGCAGCCAAACTAGATGACATACGTGGGTGTCTAAGTCCCATCAGGGACCACTTACACTCCCTAACGGACACCCACAGTACGCTCCATGATGTCCAACAATCCATGCCCGACATAGCTGGAGTCATGACTCTGAGAGGAGAACAACTGCCTAGTCAGAGTGGCTTCAGCGATGTCAGCCGAGAGTTGGCACAGATGCTGAGGATAATGGAGAACATGGAGCGGATGCATGCGGAAAGAATGTCTGCCACGGATTCACACCAGCGAAAAGTTGTTGGGATCTACCATGCCCTGCAGATCCTCATCATCGCATTGCTGCCACCAAGGCAGTCGCTGATGAATGCTGCTGGTCCCCCTACACACACATCTCCGGCCCCTGATGTGTCAGTGGCACACAGTGCTGCAGACCAAACATCAGCATCCACATGTCAGACAGATGACATAGAGGACGAAGATGCGGGTGATTCCACCTTTATAGTAAGAAGGAGCCAGTAGCATTCTTCTCCGCCATATGCCCTGTTTCAGCTTGGTTCTGCCCTCTGCATCATGCCCTGTAACAACACCTCTCACTGTCCCCCGAAACACTCTGCGACACTCACCTTGGACCTCGACATGGACTGCCATATCTTGTTTGCTTACCAATTACACAGCAATCAGACTGCGGACTGTACTCTTCCTCCTCCTATGTACTTGTCAATCCCTAAATGACTCTGGCTGGCCCTCCAATGGGCTAAAATGTAATGTGGGGTTTGCATGGCCATGTACTGCTCACGCTCCGACACTCCACCGAATGTGAATAAATCATTCAAATACACACAGATGTGTCATGTCCATAATCTTTCAAGTATGAAAGTACGGATGAATGTAAGGACATTGATTGCCCAAAAAGGTACACCCTGGGAAATGAAAGTAATGCGCATGTGTGACCGTGACACACACAGGAAGTGAGATGACTGGGAATGTGTGCACTAGCTGTAGCCTCATTGTCTGAAACAACAATCGCGCAATTTCTCAGCTTTGTCCCACGCAATGTTAGAAATAGGGGTGGGTATGAGATGTCAAAGTCATTGGCAGGCCTAAAGTAGTGTCCACCATCACATTTGACAACAGAACATCTCTTCGCATACCTACTCACACACAACTGGGTGAACATAGACTGTAGTGATGGATCACATTGATACACATGGCAAGAATATGGACACCATACTCACATTGCTGAAGACACGTAAGAGCACAGGTCTATCAGCAACTATCCTAACCACTATGTCTGGCACACAGAGGTGGAGCTGGCAATAGGGACTCACCCCTAAGTGAAATGCGTCAGTCAGTCCCTCCCTGTGTACGGACAATGCTCATTGAGGCACACGATTTGTCATTCTAATCAACACTCATCACAGTTGAACACTAGTGAAGTTGCGTAGACTTTATTGCCATGTGCGTGTCAGTACGGGCAAGACAAGGGCCACAACACGCAGAACAATGTATCAGAGAAGAACAGGCAGCATTCGGACACGGTACAGTTCCACGTGACAGGCGTTGTGCATGCGCCCGGGATGTTCTGCCATTGCGTTGGTGGCTCTCGTAGAACCGGCACTCTTCTGACCTGCGGCAGTTATGTGGATGATATGCCACAGCTCGGAGCAATGAGTCGTATGTGTGTTCAACGTTTGGACGTATGGGTTGTTGTGTACGTAAGTGTCAAGGGCATTCCATGCAAGAGTACCTCGAGCAAGAACTTCTGTGTGTGGGGTGTGGATACATTGGACTTTCAATTGCGCTGTGCGTAGTGTGGGAGTCGTCATCATCTGATATGGTATCTCTCTCAGGGGGTGCTTGCCGCATGCAAGACCAAGGTCGGAGGTGCAGATGTCCTTCCGCCTTCTGTATTGAGACAAAGGAGCTTTCATCCCTAATGTTAGTCTGACTACTGCTTGCATTCTGGAAATGTGATGTGGCTTTCGCGCTGCAATTGAGGCTAGGCCTTAGGCTGATGGTGCACCAATGGCGATACACACACAACAGTTGGCATGCATGAGCCAAGAGCCCGAGCGGCCTTGTTCTCCTTGTACAATCCCTTTGTGCGCGGGCGCCCTCCGGGTGCATGCAACATTGTCGATTGTGGGCCGTGCGGCGCAGACACTGCAACAGAGACACACGCATCAGTTGGTTTCCTGTCCAGCCCAGAAATGAACCATGCCCAGAGCCCAGGGATGATGATTCACACCCCTACGCTGTACTTACGTACGCCGGCCCAGTACACCCCTCTTACGCATTAAGGGGGGGACGACAAAGCTACATGTCCAAGGTCTTACCCACTGCCTGTGGTGACATGGTTGCGTCCGCTGTACACAGCACAAGACTCAGACAGGGTCCATGAGTTGTGGTGCACTGAGTTAGTGGCACCTGAAGGGCTGAGCAGGGTATCAAGCTGATGATGGCATCCAGGACAGGTGTGAGCAACTCCGGTAGTCTGGCTGTAGGACTCTTCCGACTCTGGCAGTTGTTGGTTGGAGGTGGTCCTGGCGGTGGTGGCGTGTGCAGCCAGCGGTGATGCGTCGTCCGGGCAGGTCAGGACTCGATTTGATGTGTGAGTCCTGGTGGACCGCAGTTGAGGCCGGAGGCAGCGGTCAGCGCAGGGCCACAGACACATAGTGTTGATGACCCCCAGGCCATCGACTCAGAGGCCATCCAATATTCAATCAGACAGGGTCCCGGACTTGAGCTGCACAGAGTTAGTGGCCCCGGATGCATTGCGGCCGGCACAGGCACACCGCCACGGGACGGTGACTTGCGGTGCACTGAGGTAGGGATACGAGAGCTGAGCGGGTCCTCGTCGATGTCGAAGGTGAATGTCGCGGAGTGTTCCGGGGGACAGTGGAAGGTGTTCTTCCAGGGCATGATGCAGAGGGCAGAACCAAGCAGAAACAGGCAATATGGAGGAGATGAATGCTACAGACTCATGTTTAACACAAAGTCAGTGCAGCCACATGATGATGGAGACAACCCCCAGGCCATTGACTGAGACGCCACCAAAGTTCAACCAGAGAGTGTCCATGAATTTCGTGGCACAGAGTTAGTGGCACCAGAGCTGAAAGGGGATGCAGTCTGCGATGAGGCCTGTACAATGGTATAAACTCTGCCATAAATAAATCAAGACTCAGTTCCAAATGTGTGACCTACTTGACCGCAGTGTAGGCCGGAGGCAGCGGTCAGCAGGGGCCCACAGCCACGTGTCGTAGGCTTGCGATGCACAGAGTTAGTGGCACCAGAGCAGTTGTTGGTACTGTTCGATCACCTCCATGACGATGATCCTTTTTTACTCCGGACTGAATCGCGTCTTCCTCTTACTCCTCTCCTTGCGTACAGTGATATGCACTCGGCCATTGAATTATCAAGACTCAGTTCCAACTGTGTGGCCTACTGGACCGCAGTGTAGTCCAGAGGCAGCGGTGGAGTACGTCAACGAGAAAGAAGTGCTGGGGGCCTGTGTCGCGGGGGCCGTGATGGTCTGGGGAGGCTGCCAAGGTCACGGGACTCGTGCTTGGAGCTTGCACCGGCACGTGGTGGGCCCTCTTTGACACACGCGGGTGTCGGCAGGTGAGCAGTGAGGCCTGGTTGCGCAGGGGTGGCCAAGACGGGTCTGGGGACCAGCGGCCTGGGGTGCAGCAGGCGCACAGGATCGCAGGCACCGCCGCTCACGGCGTCGGCCTCATGGCCGGCTGAGAGGCGCCGTCCTGGCAGACACGTTGGCCATTCCGGAAGAGAACCACGCCCGGCGATGCATGCTTTTTCTTCACACCCCTACGCTGGCCTGGCGTACGCCAGGCCAGCCCACTCCGCTCATGCTTACAGGGGGGGACGTAACAAGCTACATTTCCGAGATCTTCCCCACTGCCTGGGGTGACATGGTTGCGTCCACTGTCCTCTACACTCCAGATACCAGCAGTATTTGTCGACATGGACATGTCTGTGGTCTGCATACTGCAGTCTGGCCAGCACATCCACGCCACACTTGGCATTGTGCACATTCTCATTCATGGGTCACTTGCCTCCTTCGCACATGCCTGCCTCCCACCTCTCCCCACATTCTGCTATTGTGTGGCTGAGGTGCCATGCCGTTCATGGCTTGTGTACATGGCTGGCCCAGGTTACCACTGTAAGTTGTGCTGTCGTGTCTGGTACGTGGGCATGTTGTTTGGCATGTTGTATGTGGGTTTGTAATGTGTGCATTCCCAGAGTCGTGAGTTGCATGACTGTGGAGTTGAGGTGTGTGGTGTGTTCATTTGGTACTTACCAACAAGCAATGCATTCACATGGGTGCCATCCTGAAAGCGCTGGTTGATGATGGACTGTCGGAAGATGAAGGAATCATGCACACTGCCTGGGTAGTTGGCGACGACATTGGTGAAGTGTCCCAGGTGGTCCACTATTGCCTGCACATTGATGGAATGCGTGTGCTTCCTGTTGCGGTAATTGTGTGCAGTGGCGGCAGGGGGCACGAGGAGTACATGTGTGCAGTTGATTGCCCCCAACACGTGCGGGAAGCCAGCTATGGCGTAGAGGCCTTGCTTGGTCTCCAGCTGTTCCTGCGCAGTGTGTGGGTAGTAAAGGTGCTGGGGTACCAAGCTGTGATGGCATCCGAGACAGGTGTGAGGAACTTGGATAGGGCTGGCTGTGAGACTCCTCCGACTCTGGCAGTTGTTGGTTGGAAGGTACCAGAGGCCAACAGGTGCAGCACAGCCAGCAGCTTTGTCTGCGGAGGGATGTTGGTTGCCCCCTGTGTTGGTGCGGTCAGCCTGTGGGCAATGATGGTCAGGATGCGGAGGATGGTTGTCCTTTTGAGCCTGTGGTGGGCAATGACATCCTCTGGTGTTAAGTCTGTGAGGCTGGTGCGTTTTCTGAAGGTCCGCTGTCATTGTCTGCACTGCCTCTGTGGTAGTCCGGGGGGGGGGTCGGTGGCGGGCCTGGGTGTGGTGGCGGTGGGTGTTGTGGCCCTCTTGGGGCTCCGAGCTGCATGATCAGTAGCTCCATGGCATCTGTTGTTCTTCAGGTGTGGCTCTGGTCTGGGCTCCCTTTTGTGGTGCAGGTTGTCGTCCGACTTAACACCAGGTAGGAGCAGGTGTTAAATCCCTGCTGCTAATGCGCCTTATCACCTGTTTTGGGATCTTATCGCCGATCTGGCTGGTCGTAGAGAATATTGCGAAGTGGTGTTTTCATGGCTTTTTGCACAGGAACGCCTACTCTGCATCTCATTAGCGTTAGTTGCCGGTGTCACCCGTGGCGATGTTTTTTGCGGCTGCTATCGCAGGTAAACTGGCAATATCGGCTGTTAGCACCAGCTTGTGAATGGTGCGATAAATCTATCGCCACTTTGGCTGCGATAAAGTGCCGCTGACTCGGCGATAAGTCCTTGAGAATATGCCCCTATGTGTATAGTGCCACAGAATGGGCAGGTAAATAGTTCCAGCTGGCAAAGTAGGGTACCGAACTGCTCTTTTGCCAAGAGAAAATGTATGATGTTGTGCTCTTGAGAAAATCCAGTACTGTAGTAATGCGACATAGTCCAATTTCTTAAGGAAAATGAACATTACTTGTAAGACCGCTCAATGGTGTAGTTCTACCTATCACACAAAAATCCCGGTGCTGCATGGCTTTAGCTAATAGCAAGAGCACATGTTTCTGTGGATGTATTTTTGCGATGAAGCCTGAAATTTCACCGTCAGAAAGTTCGGGCAGACTTGATGCTCCGTGGCAGTTTAGCTGAATGATAACTTGTGCTTATACCAGTGGCGTAGCAATGGGGGGTGGGGGGGACAGTGAGGGAAGGGGCAGACCGCACCGGGAGGCACGAGTTTTGGGTGCAGCGGCCACCCCCCTCTTACCTTCAGTCGTCGAGGGGCAGCAAAACAAATGCAGGAATCGCCACCCCCCCACCCGCACTCTTACATTCACCCGCCGCGGGCAGCAAATGTAGGGACCGCCACGGCGGTAAAAGGCCTAGCTACGCCACTGCCGTATACCGCGAAGTTTACAGTTTATTGCCCTTTTTAAGCACTGCAAATACCAGGTATTACAATGATGAAGGTCGGTGTTGCTGGATTTTTGTCATGAAAAAGTACAATGTACTCGGACTACTGCAATCTGACAAAGGGTGCTACTGAGGGTTGCTTTCCATGAAAAAACGCATAGAACTTCGGGCCTCTACATCTTAATAATCAAGGCCACAGGGCTATTGGTAATCAAATTAGCACAGTGCTGCGAGGTGGTCTGTCAAAGCACTTTGGGATGTTGGAAGAGGAAGCACAATAATAAGAATTTACACTTTATTTATTGCTGGTCGTTGTATGGTGAGCATTGCTGAGTGTTAGTGAAATTCCATCCCATTCCCCACTGTGGTTTCCATTACTGATACAACTTTTACATTTAATTTCTGTTGATGAAGTCCTGTTGTAAAAAACTAATTTGGCCTGAAAATTTAACGGGGGCGTCGCCCTGATGCTCACATTAGGAACCCGCCACTGGTTGGAAGCAAGGGCATAAGAGACATTACCTTTTTGGGGTGACATTGACAGCATTGGGGAAAGCCAAGCCAGGATCTAAGTGCCAAAGCACAAGCCCAGCCATAAAAAATGTAAAACAAGCAGCAAATGTCATTAAAAAAATATAAAAAGATTTTTAAATGAAAGGAATATTTTTCAACATTTCTTAGTATTCAAGTGCATACGGTTATATCATTGAATTGAGTGACATTTATTGGAGGTAATTTTTTTTTTAAACATGAAACTCTCAGGAATACACCTATACCTTGACTATGTTACCATGAGTTATCCAAAACGTGTCTGTTTGTCATGTTCTCTATTTATATATTTAGGTTGTTATTCAATGTAAAGAAAGATTATGATATATTTACCATATATGTTAGGCTTTTGTAGAATGCAGATCCTGTACTGAACTACTTCAATGCGCTCTCAAGCTGGATACTTAGGGAAAATGCTACATAGTGAAGTAAAGCGACGAGCTGCGGATCACACAATTTGGTCAAATGGGGAAGCTACGATTTGAACCCCGGATTGCATATTGTGCAGTTCAGAGACTGTATAATTACACCCATCTCTCTTCAGTTTAACCACAGAGGTCGGTGTTCAGTGTTCTGTTATTCAACTATTGTTAGTCAATTAGTGTTTGACTGTGGAGTTCTTTAAATACACTTATGACACCTTAAATCAAACTGACACTAAACACACATATATGCATGTGCGTAGTCATAAAAGTCAAAGGGGTGATTTTCTCTTTCAAATTTGTCCACTGACCCTGAAGATCAAACATAGGGCCATATTTATGACCCGGTTTGCTTCGCTCTTGCACCACACAAGGTGGTGCAAGAGCGATGCAAACTTAAAGTCATATTTTTAAAGCCACGCAAAACCACTTTGCGTGGCTTTGGAGGCCTCCAGAAATATGGATTCGTGCAACGCAGCGCAAATTGCTGTGTTGCATTAATTTGCGCAAGGGAGGCGTTCCATGGCGGTTGTGTGGGTGTTCCCACGCAACTCCCATGGTTTTTGACCATTACGAGATTCACCCACCCTGGTAAACCTGGGAATGCGCTAAAAAGATATGCCCCTCCAGGAGAGGCGTAACGAGGAGAAATATCTTTACTTCTCCTAGTTTGCTTCTCTTTCTATGTGTGGTGTGCATTCTGTCGCACACATAGAAAGAGAAAAAAGTCTCTCAGGATTGTTTTTGTGCAGGAAGTGGTTCCTTCCTGCAAAAAACAATCCTGCCTACAACACAGGCAACATTGCTCCATGGTGCAAGGGTGCCTGCATTGGTGCTAGCCTGCCAAAACAGTGCCAGTGCAAGAGGAAAGGACAGGAATACGCTGTATTAGATAAATACAGTGCATTCTTCCCCTTTCCCTGTGACGGAGGGCAGCCTGCCCTGAGCCACAAGGGTCATACATATGGCCCATAGTGACAGGACATGCCTGTCTGAAGCCATGTGCACTTCACAAGTGTCTCCTTGAAGAGTGAAACCAAAAGAGCAAACTCAGGGGCTGGAGACCCCTTCCTGTTTCCTAATTATTTACAGTGCTTCAAGCAGATAGGAAGTGCAGTGCACATGTTCTTTTCTGCAACTGTTTATTCTTCAGCTCTCTCCTCAAAATCTAGGGGGGGGGGGAATAATGACCCCTTCCCTCAAGGAAAGGATGTGGCCTAACGGCCAGGGCTGCCAACTTTGGATTTGGAGAATCGGGTTCGAGCACCCCTGCCAAGTACCATGCATCAGGAATCAGATTAACGCATTTCAGTGTGGTGGTCCGCATTACTGCACTGATATGTGTTGTCACGTATTTAATAGTCCCTCAGCTGTCTGCCGGAGTGCTGCTATTTTGCACCTCCACTGACTGCCAAAGCTCTTAGCTAGCAGCTTGCTGCAGGCTTGGGGGCTGGCTCAGCCCATGGTAATCACTGACTTCACGTCATGAGTCTTCAGTCTTGTGATTTCATTTGCTCAATCACCTGGCTCAACCCGCGGTAATCACTGACGTCATGTCATGCATCTTCAGTATCATGATTTAATTTGCCCAATCACCATAGGTGGGCCTGGCATAGTTTAAAGTTGTTTGGCAGCCCTCAGCATCGTCCCTGGCAGCACCGTGGTCCTGGTCAGACTCTCCGACCAACTCATGAGGCATTGGCTGCACTGGACTGGACTGCAGTGCAGGGCAGAGGCTAAGGCAGTCACGCACCACCACTCTCCGGCCGCGGTCTAGTACGAACCATAGTGCCAATATCGGCAACACTCCCCATCCCCCATACAGCAATCTCCTGGAGAAATAAACAGACAAGACACCTTCTTTGTGGAGAAAATTGCTGCAGGTTTATTTGCATAACAAATATGCCAACATGGTGGGTTATCTTACGGGCGATCCCAGGGCAGGCAGCCCCTCGCCGCCTGCCCACCTGATGAGCCAAATTACACCGTGGCCATAGCCAATAGGTGTTTGCCAGATTTGGGGGAGGGGATAACCCCTCCCACCGGTGGACCGCCAGTCCACCCCATTACTCACGCCCCCAGAAGGGGGCGGAGCGTTCCAGGCAACCCCTGGTTGCTAAGGTCCACAACCGCCCATAGGACTAACTGGGCGCCGTCGCTCCTCCAGGGTCCAACGCGAGGACCTCCCTGGGGATATTTGGCCTTTGCACTCTTGTTGTGCTCCTGCAGAGGGTACCCCTCTGTACCTTACAGCCTCTGGATCGCCCTGTAACTCCACCTGCAACACAAAAATAAATTAGTTAGAAAAACTCTCCCCCCACACCCTGCATGTACGCCGGGTAAGCGGTAGGGAGGGAAACGGCGTCAGGGTTGTGGGCAAAGAGGACGCCAAGTGGGCGGGAGAGGTATTTGTACCTCACCCCCCGCCCGGATGTGACGCGGGCGCGCGGACCCCTAGGGGGTCCCCAACACTGGGCGGCTGCCTCGTGTGCCCTCATGTGGCACTAAGGCGGCCGCCCTTCGTGGACCCCGGGCAGCCTGCATAGTGAAAATATCGGCAACACTCCCCATCCCCCATACAGCAATCTCCTGGAGAAATAAACAGACAAGACACCTTCTTTGTGGAGAAAATTGCTGCAGGTTTATTTGCATAACAAATATGCCAACATGGTGGGTTATCTTACGGGCGATCCCAGGGCAGGCAGCCCCTCGCCGCCTGCCCACCTGATGAGCCAAATTACACCGTGGCCATAGCCAATCGGTGTTTGCCAGATTTGGGGAGGAGATAACCCCTCCCACCGGTGGACCGCCAGTCCACCCCATTACTCACGCCCCCAGGAGGGGGCGGAGGGTTCCAGGCAACCCCCGGTTGCTCAGGTCCACAACCGCCCGTAGGACTAACGGGGCGCCATCGCTCCTCCAGGGTCCAACGCGAGGACCTCCCTGGGGATATTTGGCCTTTGCACTCTTGTTGTGCTCCTGCAGAGGGTACCCCTCTGTACCTTACAGCCTCTGGATCGCCCTGTAACTCCGCCACAGCTCTGGGTGTGGCCACCGTCACAACCAGGGCCCCCCACCAAGATAGGCATCTTTACCTACACCCTGCTGACCCTCTGGACAAGTGCACCCCAAACTCTAAAAACTCCCTGTGGAATTTTGCCTGCAGCAGGCCATGGCTGATCACCCAAACCCCCTTTGTTCAGTGACTCTGCGCCTGGCACTGTTAACTCTCTTGCGAGATGTTCCCGCGGCAACCCCTGACCGGTCCCTCGCCACACTAACAGTGGCGTTATCTCTGGCCATTATAACACACATGCCCACAATTGGTTGCTTAACTTACACCAGGGGGGTTTCATTTCTGGCAGCCGTGCCCACCTACCCAGGAAAGTCAAGTCATTGCCTCCCAGGTGTATGGCCAAAATTGTTGGGAGGGGAAACACCCCCCCTAGTCTGTGTCGCAGCCTCTACAGCAAGCTGTTCCAGCGCATGCCTGGGACCCCCACTCACAGTACGCCCGGAAGGCCCTCCCCCCAGACCGTTGGTCCTGGCAACTTGAAGAAATGCTAGGTTGCAAAACCCCTTTGTTGAGCACTGCACACCATTCTATACAACTAATCCAGCTTGCACATATTTGCCTAATAACACTGCACCCCAACAAACCTCAGGTGCCTCACAGGGGTGCCTATGGTATATTCACCATTCGCCTGTACATAAAACACTTAACCTGTCATCCGGCCACTCCCCTGGGTGGCTGTTGACGGATGTACCTTTTAACACATTGGGATTCACCTCGTCCCACCTGCATGATGCGCTCCACTGACAAGCCTGCCCAGAACGCTGGGCTTGCTGCCACTGCAAAAGAGTGCTTGCAAAGTTGCCTGCCAGGACCCGCATAGCCTGACCTTTAATCATGCCTTCCATACCCGTTCAACCCCAAAATGGTAAGGGGCGTGCTGTCAGCATGAACCAGAGAGTACCCCTCTCCCGAAGGGCCAGGTAAAAGGCGACCAGACCCACTGGGCCATACATCTATCTCCCAGCTGGGTGAAACAGAATTCCCTTCAGCCAAGCCTGGTCGGAATGTGCCCTTCTCCCTACCCCTTGTAAGGGAGCACCACACCCGCCCGTCTTCCTAGGCCAAAATTGGGACATTAGTCCCCTTGCTGGCTGACCGCTCCCAAGGATATTTTGCTTAACTGAAGCAACCTGTATCATGCCGCAGTGGATCGGAGGACATGGAGTGAACCTATGGTCAGTGTACCTGTACCCTCTTAACTATAAAAGCAAAATGTGCTCTGATAGTAGTCCGTCTTTGTGATCCTAACCCTCTATTCCAACGCTATTGGGTACCAGCACCCTTTTGGGAATGGCAAACTCACGCCCCAGCTGACAGGCTAGAGCCTATTCGTTCTCTGTCTAAAAGACCCGACTGATACCTCAAACCCTGACAAGATGAGGCCTCCTAACCTGCCCCCACTCTGTGGAAACAACAACCTGTGAAATATTCGGGAAAGCTGCCACCCAGAAAACCCTCCCCGGCACCCGGGGGTCATGCAGTCGCTCCTTGGCCTGAAACTAACCATGTTCACATGTGGATGAAGTCAAAGGACCCATCCCTCAGCGCATGCTTGCAACCTGTCCCCTGCATCACCCTAGTCAGAGAGAACGACTGCAGGGAGCATGCCGAGCAAGTCGTCCCCATTTGCTGGCCCAGGTCCCCACCCTCACGTGAGTAGCCCATGGCCAGTCTCCTGCTGCCGCATACCAGAATGCAGGCCTGCGTGTGGAAAAGCTACTGGAGTGGGGCGAACAATCAAGCGGTTTGCCTGCCCTTTCTAAATATGTGAATGCTCAAAGTCCAATAACTTGCAGCCTTTGCTCTTGTGCTGTAGCCCTCCCAGCGCCAGTGGCATTTTTCTAAGAACTGGGTGGTTGAACCTGTGGGCATGTTGGAGCTGAAGAAGGAGGTGCCAGGCTGAGAGAAACCCCACGGGGGGGACCGTGACCAGGAGGTAGAACCCCGGCCCCCACAGTGTACGCTGAGTCGCTGAGCCAGCAGAAACCGGGAATAAGAGGTCCTGCTCAGCTGACAGAGTCCAATCCCAGTCTAACTACGGCTAGAAGCAGGACGATATGTAGTCGACCGGCGCACCCACCGTGGTATGGATTACCCAGCACCCAGATTGGAAGTAATGCTGGGATGCCAGAGAGGAAAACCAGGTGGCTTTGCTACACTTTGTCCGCAAGCGTCCTATCCCCAGTGTACCCCGCACAAAAGGGCACCTTGCACTACATGTGGACCGGGCATCAACTGTGCAAAGCTTTCCCCTCTGTTGTCCATGTGAGCTATGTTAGTTCATCCCATCCACAAGCATTGAGGTAGCCCTGGTTGTGTACAACCCCAACCTGTAATTGTATGCCACACACCCGAAGGTATCTTGGCTCTGGATGACAGGTGTCTGTTACTGAACTAGGTAATATAAGCCCCTCATTGGTACACATGCCTGACTGACGCTGCAGAGCGATACCAAAGGGGATGATGGATGGAGCGTTTGAGCAAATCAAACACTCACCCCCAGTCAACTGATCTGGGTTTAATCCATCATCATTCTTTAGCTCACTCCACCACCCCAGTTCAGACATGGCCATATGCAAATCAGTCTGACCCTGTGCCTCATGGGAACAGTCCAGCCCGAACTGCCAAGCCATGTCTTCCCTGGACCGAAACAAGCATCCTGGGACCGGTTTCTGGCTATTCAGCCGTCATCAGCCAGGCTAGCTTGAATCCAGTGGCAAAGTGAGCAAGGGAACCACGTCTGGGCATACCCTGCCAACTTAGGGCGAACAAAGCGATACTAAAGGGGATGATGGATGGAGCGTTTGAGCAAATCAAACACTCACCCCCAGTCAACTGATCTTGGTTTAATCCATCATCATTCTTTAGCTCACTCCACCACCCCAGTTCAGACATGGCCATATGCAAATCAGTCTGACCCTGTGCCTCATGGGAACAGTCCAGCCCGAACTGCCAAGCCATGTCTTCCCTGGACCGGAAACAAGCATCCGGGGACCGGTTTCTGGCTATTCAGCCGTCATCAGCCAGGCTAGCTTGAATCCAGTGGCAAAGTGAGCAAGGGACCCACGTCTGGGCATACCCTGCCAACTTAGGGCGAACAAAGCGATACCAAAGGGGATGATGGATGGAGCGTTTGAGCAAATCAAACACTCACCCCCAGTCAACTGATCTGGGTTTAATCCATCATCATTCTTTAGCTCACTCCACCACCCCAGTTCAGACATGGCCATATGCAAATCAGTCTGACCCTGTGCCTCATGGGAACAGTCCAGCCCGAACTGCCAAGCCATGTCTTCTCTGGACCGGAAACAAGCATCCTGGGACCGGTTTCTGGCTATTCAGCCGTCATCAGCCAGGCTAGCTTGAATCCAGTGGCAAAGTGAGCAAGGGACCCACGTCTGGGCATACCCTGCCAACTTAGGGCGAACAAAGCGATACCAAAGGGGGGTGGCGTAGTGGGCAAAAGAACGATGGATTTAACCCAGATCTTTTGACTGGGGGAGAATGTTTGCATTGTCAGCATTCCGTCCATCATTTGTTTGCTGTAACACTTTTCGCCCTAAGTGGGATGGGTATGCCCAGACGTGGGTCCCTTGCTCACTGTGCCACTGGATTCAAGCTAGCCTGGCTGAAGAAGGGTGACATACCCTGAAACCGGTCCCAGGATGCTTGTTTCCGGTCCAGGGAGGACCTGGCCTGGCAGTTCGGTCTGGACTGTTCCCATGGGGCACAGGGTCAAGACTGATTTGCATATGGCTGGGTCCAAACTGGGGTGGCGTAGTGGGCAAAAGAACGATGGATTTAACCCAGATCTTTTGACTGGGGGAGAATGTTTGCATTGTCAGCATTCCGTCCATCATTTGTTTGCTGTAACACTTTTTGCCCTAAGTGGGATGGGTATGCCCAGACGTGGGTCCCTTGCTCACTGCGCCACTGGATTCAAGCTAGCCTGGCTGAAGAAGGGTGACATACCCTGAAACCGGTCCCAGGATGCTTGTTTCCGGTCCAGGAGCACCTGGCCTGGCAGTTCGGTCTGGACTGTTCCCATGGGGCACAGGGTCAAGACTGATTTGCATATGGCTGGGTCCAAACTGGGGTGGCGTAGTGGGCAAAAGAACGATGGATTTAACCCAGATCTTTTGACTGGGGGAGAATGTTTGCATTGTCAGCATTCCGTCCATCATTTGTTTGCTGTAACACTTTTCGCCCTAAGTGGGATGGGTATGCCCAGACGTGGGTCCCTTGCTCACTGCGCCACTGGATTCAAGCTAGCCTGGCTGAAGAAGGGTGACATACCCTGAAACCGGTCCCAGGATGCTTGTTTCCGGTCCAGGGAGGACCTGGCCTGGCAGTTCGGTCTGGACTGTTCCCATGGGGCACAGGGTCAAGACTGATTTGCATATGGCTGGGTCCAAACTGGGGTGGCGTAGTGGGCAAAAGAACGATGGATTTAACCCAGATCTTTTGACTGGGGAGAATGTTTGCATTGTCAGCATTCCGTCCATCATTTGTTTGCTGTAACACTTTTTGCCCTAAGTGGGATGGGTATGCCCAGACGTGGGTCCCTTGCTCACTGCGCCACTGGATTCAAGCTAGCCTGGCTGAAGAAGGGTGACATACCCTGAAACCGGTCCCAGGATGCTTGTTTCCGGTCCAGGGAGCACCTGGCCTGGCAGTTCGGTCTGGACTGTTCCCATGGGGCACAGGGTCAAGACTGATTTGCATATGGCTGGGTCCAAACTGGGGTGGCGTAGTGGGCAAAAGAACGATGGATTTAACCCAGATCTTTTGACTGGGGGAGAATGTTTGCATTGTCAGCATTCCGTCCATCATTTGTGTGCTGTAACACTTTTCGCCCTAAGTGGGATGGGTATGCCCAGACGTGGGTCCCTTGCTCACTGCGCCACTGGATTCAAGCTAGCCTGGCTGAAGAAGGGTGACATACCCTGAAACCGGTCCCAGGATGCTTGTTTCCGGTCCAGGGAGGACCTGGCCTGGCAGTTCGGTCTGGACTGTTCCCATGGGGCACAGGGTCAAGACTGATTTGCATATGGCTGGGTCCAAACTGGGGTGGCGTAGTGGGCAATAGAACGATGGATTTAACCCAGATCTTTTGACTGGGGAGAATGTTTGCATTGTCAGCATTCCGTCCATCATTTGTTTGCTGTAACACTTTTCGCCCTAAGTGGGATGGGTATGCCCAGACGTGGGTCCCTTGCTCACTGTGCCACTGGATTCAAGCTAGCCTGGCTGAAGAAGGGTGACATACCCTGAAACCGGTCCCAGGATGCTTGTTTCCGGTCCAGGGAGGACCTGGCCTGGCAGTTCGGTCTGGACTGATCCCATGGGGCACAGGGTCAAGACTGATTTGCATATGGCTGGGTCCAAACTGGGGAGGCGTAGTGGGCAAAAGAACGATGGATTTAACCCAGATCTTTTGACTGGGGGAGAATGTTTGCATTGTCAGCATTCCGTCCATCATTTGTTTGCTGTAACACTTTTCGCCCTAAGTGGGATGGGTATGCCCAGACGTGGGTCCCTTGCTCACTGCGCCACTGGATTCAAGCTAGCCTGGCTGAAGAAGGGTGACATACCCTGAGACCGGTCCCAGGATGCTTGTTTCCGGTCCAGGGAGGACCTGGCCTGGCAGTTCGGTCTGGACTGTTCCCATGGGGCACAGGGTCAAGACTGATTTGCATATGGCTGGGTCCAAACTGGGGTGGCGTAGTGGGCAAAAGAACGATGGATTTAACCCAGATCTTTTGACTGGGGAGAATGTTTGCATTGTCAGCATTCCGTCCATCATTTGTTTGCTGTAACACTTTTCGCCCTAAGTGGGATGGGTATGCCCAGACGTGGGTCCCTTGCTCACTGCGCCACTGGATTCAAGCTAGCCTGGCTGAAGAAGGGTGACATACCCTGAAACCGGTCCCAGGATGCTTCTTTCCGGTCCAGGGAGGACCTGGCCTGGCAGTTCGGTCTGTTCCCATGGGGCACAGGGTCAAGACTGATTTGCATATGGCTGGGTCCAAACTGGGGTGGCGTAGTGGGCAAAAGAACGATGGATTTAACCCAGATCTTTTGACTGGGGAGAATGTTTGCATTGTCAGCATTCCGTCCATCATTTGTTTGCTGTAACACTTTTCGCCCCTAAGTGGGATGGGTATGCCCAGACGTGGGTTCCTTGCTCACTGCGCCACTGGATTCAAGCTAGCCTGGCTGAAGAAGGGTGACATACCCTGAAACCGGTCCCAGGATGCTTGTTTCCGGTCCAGGGAGGGCCTGGCCTGGCAGTTCGGTCTGGACTATTCCCATGGGGCACAGGGTCAAGACTGATTTGCATATGGCTGGGTCCAAACTGGGGTGGCGTAGTGGGCAAAAGAACGATGGATTTAACCCAGATCTTTTGACTGGGGGAGAATGTTTGCATTGTCAGCATTCCGTCCATCATTTGTTTGCTGTAACACTTTTCGCCCTAAGTGGGATGGGTATGCCCAGACGTGAGTCCCTTGCTCACTGCGCCACTGGATTCAAGCTAATCTGGCTGAAGAAGGGTGACATACCCTGAAACCGGTCCCAGGATGCTTGTTTCCGGTCCAGGGAGGACCTGGCCTGGCAGTTCGGTCTGTTCCCATAGGGCACAGGGTCAAGACTGATTTGCATATGGCTGGGTCCAAACTGGGGTGGCGTAGTGGGCAAAAGAACGATGGATTTAACCCAGATCTTTTGACTGGGGGAGAATGTTTGCATTGTCAGCATTCCGTCCATCATTTGTTTGCTGTAACACTTTTCGCCCTAAGTGTGATGGGTATGCCCAGACGTGGGTCCCTTGCTCACTGCGCCACTGGATTCAAGCTAGCCTGGCTGAAGAAGGGTGACATACCCTGAAACCGGTCCCAGGATGCTTGTTTCCGGTCCAGGGAGGACCTGGCCTGGCAGTTCGGTCTGGACTGTTCCCATGGGGCACAGGGTCAAGACTGATTTGCATATGGCTGGGTCCAAACTGGGGTGGCATAGTGGGCAAAAGAACGATGGATTTAACCCAGATCTTTTGACTGGGGGAGAATGTTTGCATTGTCAGCATTCCGTCCATCATTTGTTTGCTGTAACACTTTTCGCCCTAAGTGGGATGAGTATGCCCAGACGTGGGTCCCTTGCTCACTGCGCCACTGGATTCAAGCTAGCCTGACTGAAGAAGGGTGACATACCCTGAAACCGGTCCCAGGATGCTTGTTTCCGGTCCAGGGAGGACCTGGCCTGGCAGTTCGGTCTGGACTGTTCCCATGGGGCACAGGGTCAAGACTGATTTGCATATGGCTGGGTCCAAACTGGGGTGGCGTAGTGGGCAAAAGAACGATGGATTTAACCCAGATCTTTTGACTGGGGGAGAATGTTTGCATTGTCAGCATTCCGTCCATCATTTGTTTGCTGTAACACTTTTCGCCCTAAGTTGGATGGGTATGCCCAGACGTGGGTCCCTTGCTCACTGCGCCACTGGATTCAAGCTAGCCTGGCTGAAGAAGGGTGACATACCCTGAAACCGGTCCCAGGATGCTTGTTTCCGGTCCAGGGAGGACCTGGCCTGGCAGTTCGGTCTGGACTGTTCCCATGGGGCACAGGGTCAAGACTGATTTGCATATGGCTGGGTCCAAACTGGGGTGGCGTAGTGGGCAAAAGAACGATGGATTTATCCCAGATCTTTTGACTGGGGGAGAATGTTTGCATTGTCAGCATTCCGTCCATCATTTGTTTGCTGTAACACTTTTCGCCCTAAGTGGGATGGGTATGCCCAGACGTGGGTCCCTTGCTCACTGCGCCACTGGATTCAAGCTAGCCTGGCTGAAGAAGGGTGACATACCCTGAAACCGGTCCCAGGATGCTTGTTTCCGGTCCAGGGAGGACCTGGCCTGGCAGTTCGGTCTGGACTGTTCCCATGGGGCACAGGGTCAAGACTGATTTGCATATGGCTGGGTCCAAACTGGGGTGGCGTAGTGGGCAAAAGAACGATGGATTTAACCCAGATCTTTTGACTGGGGGAGAATGTTTGCATTGTCAGCATTCCGTCCATCATTTGTTTGCTGTAACACTTTTCGCCCTAAGTGGGATGGGTATGCCCAGACGTGGGTCCCTTGCTCACTGCGCCACTGGATTCAAGCTAGCCTGGCTGAAGAAGGGTGACATACCCTGAAACCGGTCCCAGGATGCTTGTTTCCGGTCCAGGGAGGACCTGGCCTGGCAGTTTGGTCTGGACTGTTCCCATGGGGCACAGGGTCAAGACTGATTTGCATATGGCTGGTTCCAAACTGGGGAGGCGTAGTGGGCAAAAGAACGATGGATTTAACCCAGATCGTTTGACTGGGGGAGAATGTTTGCATTGTCAGCATTCCGTCCATCATTTGTTTGCTGTAACACTTTTCGCCCTAAGTGGGATGGGTATGCCCAGACGTGGGTCCCTTGCTCACTGCGCCACTGGATTCAAGCTAGCCTGGCTGAAGAAGGGTGACATACCCTGAAACCGGTCCCAGGATGCTTGTTTCCGGTCCAGGGAGGGCCTGGCCTGGCAGTTCGGTCTGGACTGTTACCATGGGGCACAGGGTCAAGACTGATTTGCATATGGCTGGGTCCAAACTGGGGTGGCGTAGTGGGCAAAAGAACGATGGATTTAACCCAGATCTTTTGACTGGGGGAGAATGTTTGCATTGTCAGCATTCCGTCCATCATTTGTTTGCTGTAACACTTTTCGCCCTAAGTGGGATGGGTATGCCCAGACGTGGGTCCCTTGCTCACTGCGCCACTGGATTCAAGCTAGCCTGGCTGAAGAAGGGTGACATACCCTGAAACCGGTCCCAGGATGCTTGTTTCCGGTCCAGGAGGACCTGGCCTGGCAGTTCGGTCTGGACTGTTCCCATGGGGCACAGGGTCAAGACTGATTTGCATATGGCTGGGTCCAAACTGGGGTGGCGTAGTGGGCAAAAGAACGATGGATTTAACCCAGATCTTTTGACTGGGGGAGAATGTTTGCATTGTCAGCATTCCGTCCATCATTTGTTTGCTGTAACACTTTTCGCCCTAAGTGGGATGGGTATGCCCAGACGTGGGTCCCTTGCTCACTGCGCCACTGGATTCAAGCTAGCCTGGCTGAAGAAGGGTGACATACCCTGAAACCGGTCCCAGGATGCTTGTTTCCGGTCCAGGGAGGGCCTGGCCTGGCAGTTCGGTCTGGACTGTTCCCATGGGGCACAGGGTCAAGACTGATTTGCATATGGCTGGGTCCAAACTGGGGTGGCGTAGTGGGCAAAAGAACGATGGATTTAACCCAGATCTTTTGACTGGGGGAGAATGTTTGCATTGTCAGCATTCCGTCCATCATTTGTTTGCTGTAACACTTTTCGCCCCTAAGTGGGATGGGTATGCCCAGACGTGGGTCCCTTGCTCACTGCGCCACTGGATTCAAGCTAGCCTGGCTGAAGAAGGGTGACATACCCTGAAACCGGTCCCAGGATGCTTGTTTCCGGTCCAGGGAGGACCTGGCCTGGCAGTTCGGTCTGGACTGTTCCCATGGGGCACAGGGTCAAGACTGATTTGCATATGGCTGGGTCCAAACTGGGGTGGCGTAGTGGGCAAAAGAACGATGGATTTATCCCAGATCTTTTGACTGGGGGAGAATGTTTGCATTGTCAGCATTCCGTCCATCATTTGTTTGCTGTAACACTTTTCGCCCTAAGTGGGATGGGTATGCCAGACGTGGGTCCATTGCTCACTGCGCCACTGGATTCAAGCTAGCCTGGCTGAAGAAGGGTGACATACCCTGAAACCGGTCCCAGGATGCTTGTTTCCGGTCCAGGGAGGACCTGGCCTGGCAGTTCGGTCTGGACTGTTCCCATGGGGCACAGGGTCAAGACTGATTTGCATATGGCTGGGTCCAAACTGGGGTGGCGTAGTGGGCAAAAGAACGATGGATTTAACCCAGATCTTTTGACTGGGGGAGAATGTTTGCATTGTCAGCATTCCGTCCATCATTTGTTTGCTGTAACACTTTTCGCCCTAAGTGGGATGGGTATGCCCAGACGTGGGTCCCTTGCTCACTGCGCCACTGGATTCAAGCTAGCCTGGCTGAAGAAGGGTGACATACCCTGAAACCGGTCCCAGGATGCTTGTTTCCGGTCCAGGGAGGACCTGGCCTGGCAGTTCGGTCTGGACTGTTCCCATGGGGCACAGGGTCAAGACTGATTTGCATATGGCTGGGTCCAAACTGGGGTGGCGTAGTGGGCAAAAGAACGATGGATTTAACCCAGATCTTTTGACTGGGGAGAATGTTTGCATTGTCAGCATTCCGTCCATCATTTGTTTGCTGTAACACTTTTCGCCCTAAGTGGGATGGGTATGCCCAGACGTGGGTCCCTTGCTCACTGCGCCACTGGATTCAAGCTAGCCTGGCTGAAGAAGGGTGACATACCCTGAAACCGGTCCCAGGATGCTTGTTTCCGGTCCAGGGAGGACCTGGCCTGGCAGTTCGGTCTGGACTGTTCCCATGGGGCACAGGGTCAAGACTGATTTGCATATGGCTGGGTCCAAACTGGGGTGGCGTAGTGGGCAAAAGAACGATGGATTTAACCCAGATCTTTTGACTGGGGAGAATGTTTGCATTGTCAGCATTCCGTCCATCATTTGTTTGCTGTAACACTTTTCGCCCTAAGTGGGATGGGTATGCCCAGACGTGGGTCCCTTGCTCACTGCGCCACTGGATTCAAGCTAGCCTGGCTGAAGAAGGGTGACATACCCTGAAACCGGTCCCAGGATGCTTGTTTCCGGTCCAGGGAGGACCTGGCCTGGCAGTTCGGTCTGGACTGTTCCCATGGGGCACAGGGTCAAGACTGATTTGCATATGGCTGGGTCCAAACTGGGGTGGCGTAGTGGGCAATAGAACGATGGATTTAACCCAGATCTTTTGACTGGGGGAGAATGTTTGCATTGTCAGCATTCCGTCCATCATTTGTTTGCTGTAACACTTTTCGCCCTAAGTGGGATGGGTATGCCCAGACGTGGGTCCCTTGCTCACTGTGCCTCTGGATTCAAGCTAGCCTGGCTGAAGAAGGGTGACATACCCTGAAACCGTTCCCAGGATGCTTGTTTCCGGTCCAGGGAGGACCTGGCCTGACAGTTCGGTCTGGACTGATCCCATTGGGCACAGGGTCAAGACTGATTTGCCTATGGCTGGGTCCAAACTGGGGTGGCGTAGTGGGCAAAAGAACGATGGATTTAACCCAGATCTTTTGACTGGGGGAGAATGTTTGCATTGTCAGCATTCCGTCCATCATTTGTTTGCTGTAACAATTTTCGCCCTAAGTGGGATGGGTATGCCCAGACGTGGGTCCCTTGCTCACTACGCCACTGGATTCAAGCTAGCCTGGCTGAAGAAGGGTGACATACCCTGAAACCGGTCCCAGGGATGCTTGTTTCCGGTCCAGGGAGGACCTGGCCTGGCAGTTCGGTCTGTTCCCATGGGGCACAGGGTCAAGACTGATTTGCATATGGCTGGGTCCAAACTGGGGTGGCGTAGTGGGCAAAAGAACGATGGATTTAACCCAGATCTTTTGACTGGGGGAGAATGTTTGCATTGTCAGCATTCCGTCCATCATTTGTTTGCTGTAACACTTTTCGCCCTAAGTGGGATGGGTATGCCCAGACGTGGGTCCCTTACTCACTGCGCCACTGGATTCAAGCTAGCCTGGCTGAAGAAGGGTGACATACCCTGAAACCGGTCCCAGGATGCTTGTTTCCGGTCCAGGAGGACCTGGCCTGGCAGTTCGGTCTGGACTGTTCCCATGGGGCACAGGGTCAAGACTGATTTGCATATGGCTGGGTCCAAACTGGGGTGGCGTAGTGGGCAAAAGAACGATGGATTTAACCCAGATCTTTTGACTGGGGGAGAATGTTTGCATTGTCAGCATTCCGTCCATCATTTGTTTGCTGTAACACTTTTCGCCCTAAGTGGGATGGGTATGCCCAGACGTGGGTCCCTTGCTCACTGCGCCACTGGATTCAAGCTAGCCTGGCTGAAGAAGGGTGACATACCCTGAAACCGGTCCCAGGATGCTTGTTTCCGGTCCAGGAGGACCTGGCCTGGCAGTTCGGTCTGGACTGTTCCCATGGGGCACAGGGTCAAGACTGATTTGCATATGGCTGGGTCCAAACTGGGGTGGCGTAGTGGGCAAAAGAACGATGGATTTAACCCAGATCTTTTGACTGGGGGAGAATGTTTGCATTGTCAGCATTCCGTCCATCATTTGTTTGCTGTAACACTTTTCGCCCTAAGTGGGATGGGTATGCCCAGACGTGGGTCCCTTGCTCACTGCGCCACTGGATTCAAGCTAGCCTGGCTGAAGAAGGGTGACATACCCTGGAACCGGTCCCAGGATGCTTGTTTCCGGTCCAGGGAGGACCTGGCCTGGCAGTTTGGTCTGGACTGTTCCCATGGGGCACAGGGTCAAGACTGATTTGCATATGGCTGGGTCCAAACTGGGGTGGCGTAGTGGGCAAAAGAACGATGGATTTAACCCAGATCTTTTGACTGGGGGAGAATGTTTGCATTGTCAGCATTCCGTCCATCATTTGTTTGCTGTAACACTTTTCGCCCCTAAGTGGGATGGGTATGCCCAGACGTGGGTCCCTTGCTCACTGCGCCACTGGATTCAAGCTAGCCTGGCTGAAGAAGGGTGACATACCCTGAAACCGGTCCCAGGATGCTTGTTTCCGGTCCAGGGAGGGCCTGGCCTGGCAGTTCGGTCTGGACTGTTCCCATGGGGCACAGGGTCAAGACTGATTTGCATATGGCTGGGTCCAAACTGGGGTGGCGTAGTGGGCAAAAGAACGATGGATTTAACCCAGATCTTTTGACTGGGGGAGAATGTTTGCATTGTCAGCATTCCGTCCATCATTTGTTTGCTGTAACACTTTTCGCCCTAAGTGGGATGGGTATGCCCAGACGTGGGTCCCTTGCTCACTGCGCCACTGGATTCAAGCTAGTCTGGCTGAAGAAGGGTGACATACCCTGAAACCGGTCCCAGGATGCTTGTTTCCGGTCCAGGGAGGACCTGGCCTGGCAGTTCGGTCTGGACTGTTCCCATGGGGCACAGGGTCAAGACTGATTTGCATATGGCTGGGTCCAAACTGGGGTGGCGTAGTGGGCAAAAGAACGATGGATTTA